>JAQGBW010003574.1:0-15967 GCA_034698625.1 Julus scanicus | reverse complement strand
TTAAATCGGACATTTGGTTGCTGAGAAAAACACATTTTTACTTGATTCATGCAGGTGAGTCGATTTTTTTGCACTTATGTGTAGATGCCAAATTTGTCCATTGCTTTTAACGTTTTGCGTAGGAATAACAAAACCTTCTATCGCAATATGTTTATGTTAATCGGGGACGTTGTAAAACATGCGGTGTAATTAAATGCAATTGAGGTTAATTTCCCCTGTAGCTAGGCAATCACTGCTAGCACTCATTATTAAGTTTATTTTGGTTTCTTTGAAATGGCGGGCACAGCTTCGGATTTTTTTATATTTAGTGTTTAAAGGACGAACATGTAATTGTGATCATGTTCAAGTTTTTTAATGGTTCTGTGAAATGTAAACTGGTTATACAATTAGTTGCATTTGGATTGTATCATTTTTGCCCCCACACCTAATATTTACATCATCTTAAACTCCGGTTTTTACCATAGCATAAATTCATTTTTTTCTAAATGTGTTCGAGGGTAACAATAAATATCATCATTCTGATGCGTGCTGTATTGCACTCTATCACGCCATTTTGCAATTTCTTAAAGTGGCGGTTCACTCGAAATAGGATCCTGGAGTTGCTTAATGTAATGCTTGAGAGGCTGTATATAGAGAGCTCTTTGATCATGTTAAGTACAAATCATTATTGCATATTAATTACAAAGATCTCATGATGCTCAACTAATAGAAGAGTTTTTAGGTAAAATTAAATTAATTGTTCACCTGTTTGATTTATCTTAGAGCGTCAGATAGCAGTTGAATAATTATTTGAAAACTATAAGATCATTTTATTCTCAAGTTTTACGACTAGTATTAAAGTAAAAGCTTGAAAACAGACATGTATTTTAAGTAAATTTCATCAGTTTGAATTCAATTTTGAAAATGCATTCAGTGCAGTGTTGCGTGTTTTATTTTTATTGTGCTCCTGTTTAACTTTACCTATCATACGGCTTGCTTTTTCACTGGTTTGTTAAAAATGCATAGGATTGTTGGCCCTTTGATATTTCTTACTCCTCATTCAATAAGACTTCTTATTGAATTCAATTTGTAAATTAGACTTCACTGATAGGCTTTCATGATAATTGGGCTTGTACAGGGTTAGTTGTTTTTCTGAACTTCACAACTTCGTTTATTTATTATTTGTTTTAAAAATGGTTTCAAATTGACATTAATTTCACATCTAGAGAAAATTTATTTAATACATGAAACACTGAATTGTCGAGAAACCACATCTACTTGCTCGTCCTACATATGCAAGTACTTTTATCTTTTTGTTGCAAATGTATATAGACAAGGAAATGCACACATATATATATACATATATATATATATGTATACTTGCATTCGTAATTAAACGAGTCTTTGATATAATGAACTAATTTTACTCCTCAACAATTGCACTGTTGCTCTTGAGAAGTTTGCCAAGTGTTTACGTAGTATAATTAGCACTAAATAGAATTTAGCTGTTTTTATAAATATATGTATGGAAGAAATTTCGCCAGGCATTTGTCATCTTATAAATTCATGAGAGTATATATAGTGCACATGTAGTACCATAAGACCAGTTTATACTTTGTTTCAAATCATGAATCGCATAACTAAATCGCAAGAAATACATTTCTTGTTTATTTAATATGGAAAACTAAAAGCGATATTGATTATATAGTCTGATTGTAATCTGGAAATCAATAATATTGGCGAAAAATCATTTTCCTCTGAATAAAAAAAATGATGCCCGCATTTTGGGATGTAATGCTCCACATGCAAATGATCAAAATTTCTCCACAACATTCAGCATTTTGCACAATAGTCACAATTTTTCTAGATACATAATCAGCAGAACTGCAGTTATGCTTATCGTAAATATTGTCTAAGAGTTTGCACGTCGTCGTCATTAAGATTATCAACTTTTATTTAATTAAAATGCATTAAAAGAACATAAGCCCGCGTATGGTTTAAAAATACATTTATGGAAAAGTACTTGAGATGAAATGTTCTTCATTTGGGTTTACAGGTGTATAGAGAAGACTTTCATCAATGTTTCTAATGTGTAAAACCTAATAGTTTTTGTTTTTCAGAAAAGCTAATATTTCCAAACGTTGATTAGTTTTTCATGTTCCTATATTCAATCATCTTTTCACATGTAGGAAAAACAATAGTATTTCATTTCGTATTGTTACAAATTGCTGCCTGAACACGATATTTTGATGAGGGAATAAATGGCGGATATCTGAGTGGACCTGTACATTAAAACGACACTGGGGATTAGTCTGTGTGATTGTTTAATGAGACAGTTAATCAGAGAGGAGAGAGCACGTTATTAAATGGGTATACCCAGAAGCGTTGCGTGCAAATGGCGAATGGGTGAAGTGGGTCAACCGCGTGTGCCCCCATCTTTGTTTCGGTTTCGATATTAGGCCAATGATCTTTCGTTAATTTCTCCCTGTATAGCTGATTTTTTGTCTCCATTTCCTTATGGTTGCCAAGCAGCGTCGGACCATCGGCCAAATTGTTGTCAAGGCAACAGCTCGCGTAATTTCATTAATTTATCCTGATGCAATTGTTGAACGTGGATTGCGGGGGTGTTGTACACTGTGTTAAACCTTAATATCAAAGGATTTTTTTATTATTATTTGCAACGTGTTACCTTGCGTAAAATACCCGTATTATGTAGGCCATTCCCAAGGAAACGTATTGTGAATACTGTAAGGTTTACTGAATAACGTACTGAATGTTGCTTGGGCTACACAACATTTTTTTTTTTGGTGGAGCAATCAAAATAGAAAAACATTTTTCATACAATAGTTTCCGTTACACAGAATTAGAAATAACTACTGCTTTTACAATCTAAATATACATTTTGAAAAAGCTAAAAACGCATACAATTTTTATTTCAAGATTCCACAGTAAGCATTTCAATGAAAAACAAGCAATATTGAAAACCGTTAAAAATGTTACCCAATTTATCTCTTCCACGTGAAAAATTTGAATTTATCCGAGATAACTGGTCATCAAGCTTTAAAAACTTTGTAAACAGTGTACAGCTGATGTATAGAATAATGGAAACACTTGTTGCAGATACACATTACAGGTACTCTCCAATATACTTATGTCATCCCGCTGACTGCACTTGTTTTGTCGAGTCATTGCTCTAAATACATAAATACGAAAAGCATTCATATTCCACTTTCAACTTTCAATTTTTTATATGACATTTATAGTTACAACAACGAACTACTCAAGTTTGTAATAACAGTAAAGGAAAAACAATCTTCCAATAGCCGATTTGCCTATCGATTCTTGTACATGTATTGCGGTTGAATTTGCTTCAAGTTTTTGCTCAACACATTTGCGTTTTGCCTTATAACTGTGCTTTGAGAAATGGAGCTGGTTCATGCCGAATAGCCCCAAGTGCACTGCACGTATAATGGATTTTAATCAAGCATTACGCTTTATTATGCGCACACGTTTTACGCAAATGTCTTGACAGGGTCTTTGCTCCTAGAATCCTAAATTGCGAAGTTAAAATTGTTGGTCGTAACATGACTTGGGGAGAAACTAAGAAAGCTGAAGTGGTCACGTAAGTTGATGGCAAAATAAACACCCGATGATGTCACAAATTTATGATGTTAAGCTCAAGGGGCTGGCCTTAAGACGTAGAATCTTCATTTTGATGGACTTTTCATTTCTCTTTTATCGTAGCAAATACGCAGATAATTAATATCAACGATAAGCATTGATTTCCATGCTCAAGTTTCTACTGGAGTTATAATACTGATTGCATGTATTATTTTTAGACTGAATAGGTACTAACTATGGATTGATTGTGCAAGTCACAGACGTGGTTTTATATAGAGGTTGGGGTGGCAAAACAGACTCGTGTTTTTTATATGGAGTCTGTTTATTATCAGACAGATTACGAACAGTTCCTTGGAAATTTATAAAATGTGTATGGAAAATAATTAAATTAAGATATAATTTATAACTGCAAGGTATGATGTAATTGGAAATTTATAAGTGCGCAAAAATTGTATGAGACACAGTATAGCGTTTATGTATTAAACGGTTCAGAATCATTAAGTTTTCATTTTGATAAATTAATAAATACGCGTGATTAATACTAGTGCTCTGACTTAGTGTGGATGCCACTTTTAATACATGTACATATGTACACGCCTAGGTTTTAATCAGAAATCTGAAGGTTCAACAACCTTTGGTAGAATATACCTTATAGCAGTAAGAAATAAGTAATTATTATTACACGGCCGTTTTCATGATCATGGGTGACAATTTAGTGAAACTACAGATTAATAACAAGAGAACACTATGTTGTAGGCAAGCCTTAGAAATGACTGTTTAGTTGTTTACACTAGGGTTGGGAACTTTTTTTGCTAAGGGTCATTTGGATATTTTTTCATAGTTCACCTGCCATTGTCTTAGCAGGGCTACACACAATTGGATTTTACTCCAGTATGTTTAAATCGTGCAGAAAATAGCCTTCGTTTATAACAAATGAGTTTTTTAAAAGTGGTTGGGGCGTAGTAAAGTGACTAATGATGGGTTATTCAATAATAGCTCATGGTATGGTTTCGTTCGCTTATTACGAATATTAGACAGGTAGTGATCTCTTAATTTATACTCGGTCTCTTCATACTATAGATAACAACGACAGTGCTTTTCTCGATGAAGTGCTGGTTCGTTGGTGCATGCATTTATGCAAAAAATTATCAGAAAAGATAATTTATTCACGTCATAATTAATTATCGCGCTCTTATTTGCTCTTATATAATGATTTCTTTGTCTTATTATTCTGCCTCACAACAGGCCTCATAAGAGCGTTCATAACAGTGATTTTGTGGGCATTTTTATTAAGATTCTTAAAAGTCTTTAGTGTTAAGCGAATGAAAATTAAACGGTAGATTAAGTGATTGGCCATGGTACAACTCATCAAATACATAGTGTGCATAGTTAAACTCTAATTAGTAAGATTAAATTAAGCATATAGTCAAAGTCAGATGATTCGAGAGCTCTCGTTATCGTGCCTTATTAGCGATTGAAAATGTATAATCTAATCACATGCAAAATGAAAAACCTCGAGTACTTGTAGACATGTATTTTGACATGAAATTCGGGTCAAGAATAATGATTAAGTGTACTTGTATAGAGAAAACCAGATGCGAATTTTAAGGAAGATAAAAACGTTTGAATAAGCCCATAAATAACTCTTTTGGGTAGCAAGTTTTAAAGTATGGCATTCTCAGTTTTTTTTAATGTAATGACAATCTGAAAGCTGTTACTCGAGTAATCGTGTTTTAATACTTTAATGTATTTTATAACGAGCGGTAGATCAGTATAAAGCAAGACTTTAATTCTCGTTTTTATTTTATTTTTAGGTTGTCTACTAAGTAAACGAGTATGTGGCAAACACGAATGGTGCTATGACGGTAAGCTGTTTTTTTTCTCTGCCTTTCTCCATATGTCGAATATTTATATTATAGATGCGCTGTGTTCAATATTTGCTATAATGGAAAAGCCGGTTTCAGCTTTGTTAATCCCTGAATAATAAACAGTAAGCTCCAATTCCAAAAACTGCATTTAAAAAAAATCACATTCGCTAATTAAGCTTTTGCATTTACCTAGTCGTGGTTTTACAAAAAAAAAAATAGCTCATGAATGAGAGAGCAAACGGTGGTTTGCCTGACAAAATTTTAATTAACATTATTAATCAGTTGGCCTCTCAGGAACAGAAATTTTCATTTTTGACTTGATGCAGTAGCCATGTTGCATTCATTTAAAAAGTTGGCAAGTTTGCCAATTGGGGAATTAAAAACAACACGGCATTACGAGTTCAAATTATTGCTAAGGTGATAATTATTTGCATTGGTTCACGTCTGAATTAGGGATTTCGTTTAATTCGGCATTGCTATCTTCGCAATCATACTTTTCGAATTGCACTGTGTTAGGTTATTTTTAATTACCATGCATTATATGTAGATGTTATGCAGATTGTTCCAATTTTGGAAAATAGAATAGGTAAGAAATGGAACATAATTGATAGAAAAGAATGAATGTTGTCAATGGAGTAAGTGCTAGCAGATTGTTGTTGTCAATAGACGTTAAATAATGTTATTTTAGTTAAAATTATCATCAAATTCAACCACACACTGTACTCTACTTATTTAATTCTAATTTGTTTTGCATTTACATGTATACTGTATGTTTATTGATTTGTCTACCAAAATAATCCTTTATATTTGTAGATTTTGCATTTGGCCGTTGTTTACCATTGTACGAGAAACTATCGGCGGATGATTTATATCGATATGGTCTAGAAAAGGAGGCCCTCAAGCAACTCGAAAGTGAAATAAGACGTCTTTTTACCGCAGGTACATCAGTAATAAGATAGATAATGCATTTTGGTAACAAAAAACTTCGCCTTTGTGAAACCCTCTTTTTTGCACATCCATATACAATTGAATAAATAGTAATACAACAGATAACTATGTTTGAAATGTAACTATCTTAGAGATGCATCGAAATTCATACTTGTATGATCTGTACTTATGAGACCAAACGTAGACGCACCATATTTGAGGTTATGTACGATAAGACTGGTTTTCACCGGTTATTTAACCAGCACTGAAATTGCTGTCATTTGGATTTTTTTGTTCGTGATTTCGGAAATTGAATGAATATCCCTTTATTGATATGAAATTGAAAGTTTGCTCTCAAATAACGTTTTATTTTTTCTTCTTTCAGGGTACAGATGGGCACACAGTTACACTCAGTGCGTCGTAAAGAAAATATTACGTTCTTTTCGTTACAAAGTAGACTTTGAAAGGAATAAATGTGAAAGCAAGCAGGATGAAGACCTGGAAAGGGCACTCACGTATTTGGAGGCAGAGCACGAAATTGACCCTAAAGATATTGCCATCATTAAATTCCGACCAAGTTTATTTGATGCTAACGCTGATTATGGAGACGAATTGTTCTTTCCGTCGACCCATCCAGGACACAGGTTGACGGAGCAAGATGGCAGCTACGTTGGAGTTGTAAAAAAATATCCAGGAGGTGATGTTGCCACTGATATTAGGGAGGAGGAATCGTTAAACAATGGTTAGTATTACTAAATAGGACCCAGGCTCTTTCAGAATAAGCATATAATGGTATGTATGATGGTATCGTCTGTGTCCATAATGCGATGTAAAAATTGTCAAGACAATAATTAGGAAGTCTCATTCAATTCTTGCACCCTCCTGCCCCCAGGTACCAATTGGGATAAAAAAATTGTGTGAATTTTCTAAAGGACATCATTTTACATCACTGGATGTCATTTTTACAGAGATGTTGTATTAATAAACTATTTTTGATACCAAGGACAGTATTAATAACTGCAGTGTTATTTTGTATCATTTTCTAATAATTAATTTTTGTTTTAAATTCTATGAATAATAAATAAAAGCGTTTTCTAGAAAGAAATCGAAGTTTTCAAAAAATGTCATGTACGTTAAACTTGCTTTTCAAGTCTCATGAAATAACAGGTTTACTAGGAAGATTGTTTTACGAATTTTCTTGCTAGGTTTTTATTCTGTTAAATATAAGAGGGTCTATTCGTTTCGTGGCCTTTTCATGTCATAAATCTATGCAAACTATGGAAAAGCAAACTACTTCAAATACATTATCAATTTGCATCCAAAACACTTAGACAGTACTTTCTTGTAATAAACCAGAGGCGCTTTGTGTGTTGCTTAACTCCTAATGCATTTTCCTTCTACAGATGAACATCATGGACATAAATCAAAATCAAACAGCTATCAAAGAAAAAAGAAAGATTACAGAGAGCAGCACTACGATAATAAACCATTAACCGACGAAGAGGTAATGGATTTGTTGAACCTCATGAATTACGCAGAACAAAATGCCATGGACCAATATGCAGAGTCTTTGCCAGAAGAATATCAAACTGACTCTGATGTAAGTATACTTCATTTTATTCATTTTGCTAGGTATTGTTAAAAACGTTTTCTTATAAATAAGACTTAATCACTGTTAAAATACACTCTGTGAAAATGAAAAAGCATTTTTATGGGCGCCTCTCGATCTTGAAATATATATACGTTTTGTAACTTAAATTGTTGACATTGTATTTCTATTGCAGACAAACGTGCAACGAAGTTGGTCATTTGCTAAGCATAAAAACTCAGATAATCTTGAAGACAACCCTTTCTTCTACAATAGTAATGATGTGGATAACCAGGCAAATTACCAATCGGATAATGGCGAGGATTCATTTGGTAAATAAACTAGAAATTGAAAAATCTTAAAATAAAATTATAATATTTTAAAAAAATAAGTAAAGGTTGGAATACGTTTAGAAAAGTACTTAATATCTGGGAAACTATGAAAATTAATTATGAGCGGACTTATCCGTTTTCAAAAAGCTTTATATTTCAGATGCCCTTTAAGATTTTTAAGGTGTATTTCGTTTTGAATTTCTTTACTTGTGAAAGAAAACTATGTTTAGAACTATAATCCAAGTTTTTGGATACTTCTTTCAATCTTAACGGACTGAGCTAGGTAGTTTAGTGGTAACGCCATCCGTCTGGCAATCGGGAGACCCAGGTTCGATTCCCGACCGGGTCGGCTACCCTGACTGTGGTTTTCGCGGTTTTCCCCAGAGCTCTGTTTCCAGGCACATTCCAGGGTAGTTCCTCTAAAATTCGGCTGCGACCGTGCTCCTGCCTCTCCTTATTCTTCTACTTTCTGTTTCCTTTGACTTATGTGTATTAAGGATATGGAGATATATCCCCGACGAGGGATCACAACCCTATCATTCTCAATGGGTCAGACTTGCGAAGATACTCACAGTTGAATGAGGGAAGTTTGGGTGGGGTTGAGAATTGTTTGGGGTGGCTTGATGGATCAGCAAGTGCATCATAGCTGTTTTTCACTTTGAAATGGTAGATTTGTTTAAAATTATTATACAAGTTTGAAAAATGTTCGTTATTTTGCACACGGTGGCAGCATGGGATAGGCAAGCTGTGAGTGCAAAAATTCAAATAATAATTTAATTTAAAAAAATCTACTATTTTAACGTGAAAAATGACACGAACGTGAACTTGCAGATTTATAAAGCTATTTTAAACAAGCTTAATTTTTATTTAATCTTTTTTTGTTTGACTGTGAGTGTCGTTGCAAATTTTCCCATTTAATAATTTAACTTAATTTAATAAAGATATTCATTGACACGAAAACTCTTTCATACAACGAACGGGTAACACTCAAAGAGTAAATAAACCCTAGAACATAGAAATACACTAAATATAAAACACTTGATTAAAAATAAGATAAGGGAAAACAAGAAGGAAAGAAATAGAAAAGAAAAGCTATTTTAATAATAAAAATTGAAAAGGGATAGGGTTGTAGTCACCTTAAATCTTTTATGAATACCATTATAAATCTTTTATATTTAAACCTCTGACATGCCATATTTGGCATTTTATTTCGATTATTGCTTAAATTCCTATAATAATGCTTAGAGTTATGATCTACATATGCCTTCCAATTTTACATTTTCTTATTCCATTTTTAACATTCACTCGATCTTCAACTGTTGTGGTTATTTAATAGAAATGGCGAGACTATTTATCTATTTTAACATGACATTTAAAATGCGCTGATATAGACTCAGCAACTAGATAACTTTATTGTGTTACTTTAACTGCTGATGCCAAGTTTTACATGTAAGCTTTCATAGATTTAAATGTGTTATATTAAACAGGAAATCATTCCACCAATATGTTCCATTTGTTGCCTTAGACATTTTATTAACTATTTGTTAACCTTATTTCGTTTAATAGATTCGTTTCAAGTGGACCCAACGATAGCCTTTGAACGTCCACATCGATATGATGTGAAGAAACCTGGTCCATACTTTAAAGTAAACAATTATGTATTCGATAAAGAAGAGCGAGAAAATGATGTATGTTGTAATAATCCATTAGTTTGAGAAAAGTTCTAAAATGTTTGTTTCTAAGCATCTTTCATATTCATAGGAAAGTTTGCCAGACACGCCAAAAATTTTCAAATACCATCCACTTTTTGAAGAAGAAGATCCTTCGACTTCTTCCCTGCGTCATCTGGATTTAAGTATGCCTGCTGAAGATTTCACAGCTGAAGGAATGGCTTCTCCTGTGAAGGAGGATGAAGAACTTAATGGTAAATTGAGGATTTCATTAATTTGCATTCTGCCTCTGAATGAATCAGTCCACATGCAAAAAGAAATAAAGAGACCAAAATATGGTGAAAATTTGGCATTGAACTGCACAAATTTGTTATACTCAATGTAAAGCATAATTGTGTAGTTCAGTTATGCTGTCTATTCTTGCAAAAAATCTGAAATGTTGAATTTAAGTGTACATTAGCGATGTAAACCTTGAATTGTACTGTTAAACATTAACCCAAATGTCTATGTTTAATTATTAAATTTAAGTTTGATTTTGTGTGGATATTTTTTTCAGTGGAAAATGAAACCCAGCTGTTTCCAAATGAGATCAAGAGAGAAGATGTTGTTAGTAATGACGATATTCCTATTTATTTGAATTCTGATGATAATTACTTCGACCCATTGATTAGCAATGATTACAACATTGGCAACAGGTAAAATGGTATTAATTTTCATTGTGCATTATATGTGAAATGGCAAACAGTTATTCTAGATTTTTAGAAGTGTCGACATTTATTTTGTTTATGTAAAATTAAAGGATTTTTCGTCAAATAAAATTACTTGATCTTATTAGTTAGAAAATATATTAGTTGGTAAATAGTAAATATTACTCTAAATATGATAACGTTTCAACATTTTCATTGCGTTGGCAAAAATCATTAATTTAACTATTAAAAATAACATAAGTCTACAGATGTTATCGCTCTAGCGTTGTGGGTATTAATTTAGTCGACATAATGCTAATAAATGTATTGGATGGTAGGTACTTAAAACAGAAATAGAACTTTGAGCAAATAGAAAATCAAGTTTTTAAATTATGCTATCCGAAGCTATAGTAATAATTATATTCTAAGCTTTACTTTATGTAATTGTTAAAGTACATCATTTAATTTTTATCCCCTCTATTCCCTTGTTTAGAGAAGACGCAATATTTGATCCAAGTTACCTAGATGATAGTTTAGTAATGCCATTCGTGTACGTATACGTTTTAGAAATTTCCCTATTTATTCTAAATTGCATTTTTATTAAAACTAAAATTAAAATTTGTTGTTTTTTATGGTTTTTTTCAGAAGTGATAGTGATGATGATTCTCCTTTCCCTCAATGGAGAAAAATAAAAAATAAGTCCGAATTTAAACAAGGCAAGTTGTCCGAGATGTAGATGCTGGGACAGATCTCGTCATTATACAAATATACTTAAAAACTACTAATTTCTCAAAATTTAAAATGTTTAATATTAAAAAAATGGTGTTACTTATTTGATTTTTATTGTTTTTATATCAGATAGTAAATTTATCGGAATCACTCAATTTAAAATTTAAATTTTATTAATAAATAAATAAATATGAAGTTTAACAATAGATATACTGAATTCATAGTACAGTATTAATATAAACAAATATTATGACTGAACTAGGTTTTTTTCATATTCAGGTGCTAAAATAAAAGTGGAAGATGGTTTGGAATTGAGGAAACAGCCTGGTGATAAACTTCCAACGGTGATAGCTTCTAAAAACCTGCCGTTACAAAGTAATTATACACTAATCTTTGATTTATTGAGGATAGCTGCTGATTGTGTTAGCTTCAATAGAATGTTACATGGATTTAAGTTTTTATGAAACTAGAATTATTGAAAATGTAATTTTTACGATTTTATTTCAGGTAAAAGTCTCTCCGATGCAGAAAAACGCAAGTTTGAAACCTTAGACACGAAAACATCGAAGCAAACATTGAACCCCACTGCTGATCCAGAAAATTATGATGTCGTGGATACCAGCTATGCTTATGTCATCGTTGATAAGGGGTTAGTTTTTTATTTTTACTTTTCATTTTTTTAAATCTTAACTTACCTGTGTATGCCTGCATAAGGCATTTCAGAACCGAATTATCAATTTAAGCTTAGTAAAGAATCAGATCATACGCTTTCCCAGGAGCGGCATATCTAATTTTCGCACTGTCTAGTGCAATTTTATCATTAAGAATTATTCTAAATATGTAGGTGATCAACATGATGTAGATGACTGGTTTTGATACAACTGTGAAACAACTTAATCTACATGCTGAGCCAGTTAGATGCCATGTTATGGTCTCATATGGCTACATCCGGTCATTTAATTTTATTATGATAAAATTAGTAGCTTTATCCATAGTTTACTGTACACTTTATGGATGATGTCATCATGTTGTATAAAATGGGAGTCCTCTAAATTGTTAACTTTATCATATCCGGTGTTTTCTATCTACATATTCTATTATTTGAATTTAAAACAGTTTTCAATATTTCTTTGGCATGTAATAAGTGTTGGCCGGTTAAGTTGTCAGTACACAATGCCATTATGCTTGTGCTGTATGTGGATTCAGTGACATAATTGACCAGAATCAAAACTGCACGCAAAAAATAGACAATTTCAATTTATTCTTTGAAACAAAACAATACTTTTGAAAAGTTTCAGGGTTTATTTATTCATATTAATATAACAATAAGGTTTTACTTAACAACACAGATACACCGGATTGGTAGCATAATTTAAATAAGGGTACTCTATAATTGATCTGCAATCAGTAACAAAAATATTCGCTATATGGATTCTGGTGTTTACGGTTTTTTCTCTTTTACGAGTCTACATCTAAATGGAAATTCTAGAAGCGATTCTGTTAAATAGATTCAACAAGTACGATTTATTTTTGTTTCACTAAAAAAACATTACTTATGATCACACTCGCCCGAATAATGTTAGCTTCCAGCTACACAACAATCATTGTATTTTATCCATGTAACTTTTAATTTAGCTTCTTAAGCTTTGGTTATAATAATGTTTCTATCGTTCATTTTCTTAGCTTCGATGATTATAAGGAAGCCAAAAAGTACGCCATGACATTGCAAACTTTATTGAGTCTACCGGAAAGGACCTTTTCCAATATAAGGTAAGTTTTGTTTGCAGTTGTTTAGAAATGGTATGCTGCCTATTCTGGCTCAATCAATATTTGCTTTGATAGATGAATTTTATATTCATTTGAAATCAAACAATCGCTTTATTTATTTATTTCGAAATTTGTGTCAACATAGACCTTTTGTGTAATTCACTTTAACTCAGGATATTCCGATGGGAATTTTGTTTAAGAGATTAAATAAAGTGGATTCCAAGCAAAAACTACCATCGTATTCTTGAAATAAAGACGATGTTTATTGTAAAGCAAAACTTTATATTTTATAGTAATTCCGCATTATTTAACTTTAAGTTTATTTACCAATGCATTAGTCGAACCCACATTAACTTTTTCTTTGCACATATATTTGCTCATACCCTCTAAATACACAAAAGCATTTATTTTTTATTTTTGTAAATTTAAGTTCTTTGAAATGAATTCATTTTGACGTTGTTTGGAATAGGCTTCGTATAGTTGTATCGGTATTTATTTATACACTAGAATGCTTTAAATCTATTTTGTGCAAGTTGATATAATCTTAATCTACGTGTTTTCAAAAATACTACATTTAGTGACTTAAGTTATAAATTATTAGAGCACATTTTGTGTTTCATTTTGGTGAACGCAATTTTCGCTAATCTTTATTACTGTGTTGTTGTTTTTTCAGACAAAAGGACAATAAAGTTATTTTCAAAGTAAAAAATTCTGATGGCGTAAATGCTGCAGTGGTGGCTTCCAAAGCAGGTAGGACATTTTTCTTAGAATCCTGTTTGTATATACTATGAGTTATGGTAGCATTTAGTACAACAAACGTTCCAAAGTCAACTAAATGGTATAAAGTTTCCTGTTAACATGATATTTTATGAACATTTTAATCATTCAATGATGACTATAAGCAAAATACATATAAACATAAAGTGTTATATTTATTTTCTCTGTTTTCAAACTAAACTTCTAGCAAAGCTTATTTTAAAATAATTTACACAAATGTTCTAAGTAACATTTTCTTACGAAACAACATATTATTTGTATAGCGCTTCACACGATTAGGCTTTTTGGTACTTCGAGCATATATTTATGTTTAATGTGACTATTTTGTAAGAAAATCCCATAATTATAATTTATTAAAATAATAACATGTGAATGTAGAAAGTTATGCCGAATTGGGATTATCTGAAATAAAAGAAGCTTTTGTTCAAAATATTCCAAGAAAGAAATCTGGAAAATTGAGTCAGGAAATCTCATACTTGTATCCTTGTTCCACTCCCTCATGCCATCTACTTAATCATGTACAATTTTTGAGTTTGAATAATATTCATCTTATGCTTCATTTAATATAAGAAGCTTAGGTTGTCTTGGAAACTCTGAGAGTATTTCCTGTTGATCAAACTCCATTGCTATTCGGTCATTTGATTCTTTTCAGTTCATTTTCCTCCCCCCAATTTCCATTTTGCTTGCATGTTAATAATGCCCGCAAACGTTAATATATAAATGCATCGCAGCAGCATCCCAGATTCAAATGATGCTAGCGTGCAATTTGGGTAATTCAATCTCTTTTAGAAAATGCACGGCTCTTAAAGATGCCCCAGCATTAGAGCTTTGCTCAGCGGCTATTTCCGACCAAAAGGCCTTGCAACTATTCAATTTTCAATCAATTCCCCATTCAACTCCATTAGTGGCTACTGTGAACTTCCGATTATTCAATATGGCTTTTTGAAACCTCGCCGGGCTAAAAGAATCCCGATATATTAAGGAAAAAGCTAATAACCTATTGAAAATGGCGACTCAAATTACGTTTCTGGTTTCACAAATTGGGCTTTTGTAAGTTGAATAGCCCGAGATTTCAGTGGGTTTTGGATTTTAGGGCCGGCATTTCTCCACTCCCAACTAAACTTCGCTGCCCGGATGCTCCAAAGAACTGCGAAAACGCACATTTGCGAAACATGAAACAGGGTTGGACAAAGGATTAATGTACAAATTTCTATGAAAAGTTACAAAAATTAAATTTGAAAAATCTATTCAAGATTTAAAAAGATTTTTTTGTATTTAAAGGTCAACTTAGTGTTTTAAAGCATAATAGTTCTTATTCGAGATTACAATGTATTTTACCGATAGATTGAACCAAATTTTGTAATTGACGAACTTTTTTGAAGATTACGCTAATCAGAGCTTGATGTAAAATTTCATACAATATCAAAGCCAGACATGATTTACTGCTTATCATATCAAAATTCTGGAACGCCAACTAACTTTCGTTTAAACATGTCACATGAAACCTTTTCGATGGAGAAACAAATTCAGAACTGCATTTAAATCAATAGATAAAAAAGAAATGTTGATGAAGTAAGACTAATTAAAGTTTGTCAAGCCTAAAAATTATCTCACTGTTAATTAAAAAACATGCATGAATTTTCTTAGGCGTGAAATGCGCTTTCAATAAGTAAAACTTCAAGTAAATATAACTTTTTATCTTTGATATGAAAAACAGATAATCTGATTTGATCAGTTTTACAATGTGTATGTATTTGCTGGAGAGATGTTTTCTATGCTCATAGAGGGCGTTGATTACTCTGCTTTAAGCATGTATAATTGTAAAATATGATACCAGATCACCATTGCAAATTATGGCAGACAAACAGCAAATCTTCGAAAACCTCTTTAGTTTGACCCACTTAAAATTACCTTCGTGAGCGTAGTAAAACGCGTGTTGAAGTGTATCCGTCGATAGCTCAGTTGGTAGAGCGGAGGACTGTAGTGGTTGTAGCTTATCCTTAGGTCGCTGGTTCAAATCCGG
>JAQGBW010003573.1:0-15969 GCA_034698625.1 Julus scanicus | reverse complement strand
AATCTCTTTTTGTTTGGCTGAAAATGTGTTTCAAAATTTCACCCATTGAAAGTGATAGGGTTGTGATCCCCCTTAAGTAAGAAAGTCGGCAGAGTGGCACACTAACGTGCATTGGTCTGTGGCGGCTCTGGCTCCCCAACGGACAGGGCACTGGGGGCACTGACCATTGCACAAGGCCATTTTGCTGACGTAGTGGTTAACACCCTTAGGCTCTCTCTCTCTTGGCCCCCAGCTCTCGACGAGGTGAGACATCTCTCCCTCAACAGCTCGCCAACAACATTATGCAACTTTAACCAATTCCAATTAATCAAGTCATCTGTAATTACTTTTTAATAGATACTGTTTATATTTTACATCTTTTTTGTACAATCCATCGTTTGCATCAACTTCATTTCTTGGAGGTCCGGAGACCTCCAAAGGTCTACTTTTAGACCCTCAGTTCCAAAGGAGTAATCTATAATCTAATCTTAAGCAGGGTATGCATGGGGCTTGGACAACGCTAAAGCCCCAAACACTCTAGACTCACTTTATGTAAAATCGGCTGCTAGCGCACGGTTTTTGGGTTCGCGCATGTGCAATATCGTCTGCTAAATTTCTTTGGGATGCCAAACATACAGCGCACATTGGTAAGGAGAAAAGTGTGTTCAGAATGTGAGTCTAGTGTTTGGGGCTTAACCCAGTGGGGCAAATGTATGAATTACTGAGGGGACAAGGATGGAGGACTCTGTGGCCGATGCGGGTTAAAAGTTTTGGATGCCGAGACTGGGGAAGGACGTCTCCAAGAGGGGAATTGATGCAGCTCAGATGCCAAAATAAAAAAATTACAAAAATTAATGCCTGGGAAGGGAGCAAGTGGGAAAAAGTTAACTAGAAAAGAGCACTATTGTTTTATCAGTTGAAAACAAAAATGGGCAGAACCTACTTAGCGCCTTGATATTCCAAGCTAGGGCTGGCTCTCTAGAAACAAATAAGCGTATGACTACAATTAGAGGAGCAGAGGAGGGTTGTGATTTGTGCGGTGATGGGGTTGAGGACATTCCACATGTGTTCTCCATGCACCTGCTCAGCTCTAGCAGACTTCATAATGGATAGAGAAGCTGCATCTATAGAAGAATGGTTGGGATTTATGGGAGAGGAGCCCAGCTATGGGAGGCCATTAAATCTCCAAAATGCCTGCTCATGGAGTGGTACGGATTAAAACAAATGTCAGATTAGCAGACCCTGCAGATCTTGGAGTGCAGCAAGGATGACATGCACACAAATGGGGAGAGAGATATACTATATAAGGGCACCTGTCTCAAAGGGTTAGCTACTCAATCAGAATGGTCATATAAATCCTTAAAAAATCTCACTATAAATGGAATTAATAATGACTATCTTTCCATAAAAAAGATGCTCTAAAATTGGAAATTGTGACCATGCTATTATCTAAATATTTGTAAAATATTCTACAAATAACAAGTTTAAAATATAGCATTTCTGACCTTCGATTACTTTGGCTAAGATTTCACACTCAAAGAAGAAATTGTTGTTTTATAGAAACACCAACCTTCCTGTTTGTATGAAACACAAACACCGACCAACGTACACGATTTTAAAGCAACCCACTAGAAAATTAATCTGCAAATAAGCCCCAACAAGAGCAATTAAAATTGTCAAGGTTTTCGTTTTCGAGTAAACTTAGTAATTTCGTTATCGAAATTTCTAAATTAATAAACAAAAGCCATTTTTTGTTTGGAGTATTGACCTATTAATTTAGAGGATTCAGTTGAAAATAATGAACTCGGGAAATCGTGATTATCAGAAAGATTGATTCAAGGTAAATGCTCGGTAAAACAACGAAGGTTATCTAAAAAGCAAAAAATATCAAATTACGATTTGTATTCGGAAGTATTTCATCAATAATCCATTACGAATAAAAAAGTAAATTGTGATCACCTACAGTAAAACTTCTTGTTATCCCAATGTTATCTTGAATTTCCCCCAAAACATTTACTGGTCAAACAGTGAAGTTTACAACCACATATTTAGTGTTAATAGGCGATAAAATATGGTACTAAATATTTGCAAAAATGCAATTTCAACCTTCCTAATGCATTTTTCAGACTATATTTGTATTCTATGTTATATTCAGAAAATCCCTAAGAAGCTTACAAGACGCTGTAGATTAGCATGATGTGAATATGAAAATCATAATCTTGGTAAACATTTGTAAAATTTACATAATTTACGTTTTGGTATAAATTTAAAATTACATTGGCTTTCTGGAAATACCCTTGTCAAAATGTTTGTGCCAAACAACAAATTAGAAACTAGATTTCAGTGTAGTAATTTATACATCATAAACAAAACCAAGAATGGTTTCGTAATACATATTTTCTTGCATATTAAAGCAATTTAGGGGATGAGGGAAAGAATATTAGGGTCTAAAAGTTTCTCAGCAAACGGCTGCAGGTGTTTGAAAAGTGCCAAGAAACAAAAAATAACTTGTCTAAACTCTTTGACATAACGTGGATTTCCCCAAAAAACTTATTATGAAAAGTTAATTTTGTATAATAAGAAAAGCCTGAGAAAACTCTAAATCAGACGAATGCAAATGATAGGTCTGGGTTTTTAATTTATAGAGTAAAAGGGGAGAAGAAAAGTCAAAAGGATAACAATTGATGAGATACTATACCTACTTCAGCCATTTTCGATCAATCATGATGTAACTTCAGGCCTTGAACAAAAATTAAGCAAACTGGATTTGGACTACTAGACAATGCCCCAAGTCTAATGTATTTATTTGTATGTACAATTTCCTGAAATTGTCGTACAATCATGATGGAACATTTTGTCAATTTGCCTCGGCCTAGTGCCCAATTCGTCCAACTATTCACATGCAAAAACGTCTTTTCATTAAATGCAAAACAGGTTAAGCTAATAATACTAAAAGAAATACAAATTTCCATTTGGATGATGTAATATGAAGACCAAGGTGAGACGAGACCATAAATTACATCACGTAATATCAAAGTCATTGCTTTCAAAAGCAGCAAAAAAAATTTTTCAAGGCTTCCTGCTTTACATAATTATACAATAGGGAACAAGAGATTGCAAATATTGATTTAATTAATGTATAAATTAGCTCACCTATTCTACTTTTCAAATGCAAGTTATAATTAAGAACAAACGATTTAAACATCCACGAATACTCTTGAATCGTTTTCTTATTTCCTCAAATAAACTACAAAGATTTTTTGCAAAGATTCCTTATTTTGTTTGTGTCATGGTTTTATGATTGATATCATCATTATATAAGTGCTATAAGTGGAAGAATTAAATCTAGGCCAGAAAGAAACTTATTTGCATTTACATTTTTTTAAATATACTAATATATTCTGAATAGTGTGCTTTAATATAAATTTCATAAAGTAATCTCTGTTATTTGGCAATTAGTATACACTGTGAGTCATAAAACAGTAGAACCCAATAAAAAAAATCACAACTTCGTGAAAAATGCTTCGACTTAAATTAAATTTGAATCATACATTTAAAACAAAAGTGAAGAAACAAATATAAAATGTGGCCAAAATGTTATTCGGTGGTCTTTACACTGGATTCGATTGAACTGTGGCGTTTCCGGTGCAGCAATTCAAAACTGTTTCTCGAGAACGGTGAGTGGGCTCACCGTCTTGTTATAAAAAAAAATCCGAGATTTATCACATGTCCAGAACAAGTATTTTGTTCCTACACTATTGTTCCACCTAAATGCCAGATTTCATTTAAATCGAAGCATTTTTCACAAAGTTGTGATTATTTTTATTGGTTTCTACTTTTATATGACTCACAGCGTAGTAACTATAAGTGCCAAGTGGAAAAATACTGGAATTTCTCTGTTAAATAGCAATAGACTATTTAATTAAAAAAATCAATAATAAATATGAACATAAGACCGGTTATAAATACTACATCGAATAACATGGACCTTATATTAATATTTATAACAAGAAAAACCCAAAATATTATAACAAGAAAAACCCAGAATATTATAACAAGTAACTAGTTGCAATGTTCATCGAAGATTTTAAAGAAAAGTTTCCAAGGCTAATCAGGAATATTACATGTATCATGCAACCTTGTAGAGCTTTGTGTGCTAAAAGGTATGGAAGATTTTGATGTTGAACGTTATGGTCATTTGATGTATAATTGAAGATGAGTGAGAATATGCCAACTGTGACACGTCCATCAGATTGATAAATATCCAACTCCAGCATATTTTGTTTGATTTTTTTTTCTTATAAAAATGTGATTTGGTCATAATTGTGTCAATTAATACCATTCAAGGTTGTCGAGATTATTTCAAACACTCGCTTGTATAAATGTACCCTTTTTAATTGGGTGTCTGGACATCGAACATGTTCAAATATACGTGTAGTTAAATTTATTTCATAAAAATAATTAGCAAATCGTGAAAGTACTACCAGTTACAGAACCATAAGCTAAATTGAGTTATTTAACAGACCAAAAACTATGTACAACACACCTCTGAGGCACAAAAAAAGTTTCTTTTCCTAATCATTAGCACGTTTCTAATTAAATGTGCATTTCCCTCACTAATTTAGCAATCATTTAAAACACCTCATATGTACAATTTGCAAATTGTTCTCTCTCTTGATGACCTCCCCTATTAATGTTGTGATTCATGGATGCACATTATGAAACCCGGATACCTTAATCAGACACAAGATTCACTAACAACAACACACAAAAAAACACAAAACAAAAACATATTTTCCTTTGTTTTTGAATGAAGACACGCTTTCAGACCTCAAATTCATTTTTTCTGAACAAAATTGGAGACTGACGCACGAAATCTGTCTAATGAGCATAATGAAATCGAAATTTCCCAATCAGAAACAAGGCTGTTTCTGGAACATTACCATCGCCTTACACAGTAATGAACAAATGAATTTAATGAGGGAATATATAGACTCCTCCTACACTTGGGTATTCCCATATCGTGCTTCGACGATGAAAGCATGATTTAACGCCTAAATTGCTTTAAAATTGAGAAAGAAAAACTTTTTTTCTAAAGTCCTAAATTATAGTTTAAAAAATGTGCACACAACTGGATGAAACAGCCCATTTCAAATTAATGGTATTACACGGCTTGATTTCATCCATGTTAGTGATGGAGCACTTTTTTTCTTCAATTGTAACTCTTAAATTGGAATGACAAATGAGTTTTGGCGGTTTGACCCTTGCTAACCTCTGTCATGTAACTTTTAAGACGAATGTCTCATTAATAAAAGAAAAATAATGATGTGCTCTTACAGTAGTTAAGCTTATCTTATTCAATAGTTACATCAAAACTATTGTCAATGATACATGATATGTTTTACAGGGATTCTATGAAAAATAGTGCAATTTTCCATTTTAATATAGAATTTTCATACAGATATTTGAAAATCAATTTAAAAAAAAAATAATACAATGTGAGTCATAAAAACGTAGAACCCAATAAAAAATCATCAGAACTTCGTGAAAAATGCTTTGATTTAAATTAAATTTGGCACTTACATAGAACAATAGTGTAGGAGCAAAACCCTTTGTTCCGAACATGCGACGAATCTCGGATTTTTTCATTTTTCAACAAGTCGGTGTGTCCGCTCACCTTGCTCGAGAAACAGTTGAACTACTGCAATGGGAAACACCACAGTTCATCGAACCCAGACTCGAATCCAGAGGAATATAAAATTTTGGGAGTTCTCCAGGAAAAGGTTTACAAGTCGAAGATTAATAATATTGAAGACTCGTGACTACGAATTAAGAAAACTTGGACTGAACTCGACCAGCATATACTCGATTCGTAAAATCGAAGAATGGCGCCTCAGACTCCGGGCTTGTTTCTGAGTTGTTTGTATAAAGGCCACCGGAGAACATCTTGGCACATTTTATAATTCATTTTTGTTGCTACAGTATTGTTTTATGTACATAAGTGCCAAATTTGATTTAAATCGAAGCAGTTTTCACGAAGTTGTGATTTTTTTTATTGGGTTTTACTTTTTTATGACTCACAGTGTAGTGACATTTTCAAAAGC
This sequence comes from Julus scanicus, assembly GCA_034698625.1. Lineage (NCBI taxonomy): Eukaryota > Metazoa > Arthropoda > Diplopoda > Julida > Julidae > Julus > Julus scanicus. The sequence goes on along the minus strand of JAQGBW010003573.1, from coordinate 9,886 downwards.
ATCTCCATTTACTGTAAATTACAAAATGCAACTGTTTGCAACATTACACGAAGACATTGTTAGACTTTCAAGGATGTATGACCTAAGACCCCGCAGGTTCTAATATGAAGCACTACCATATTTATTAAGGTGTTAGGATTTGTAATTCAATTCGCGTTTATAAACGACTTTCAAGCCCAGGCAATAACAAAGTTATAAAACATCATTTAACATTCATAGTGCGAATAATATTAGTGTAATATGAACCATTGATCCCCGAAGAATTAGCACGAACATTAGAGAAAAAAATGTTTAGCATTCATGGCAAGTTTTGCATAAGGACATCCCTAGAATTTTGCATTAAACAATGCGAAATTTTCCTAAGTTATATCTTATGACTATAGCCGTAGTCACGAAATGAATTTCATTTAAACTGAAAACCGATCTGGATAAACATGCATAAACATTATATTAAATTTTATCCAAATTGGCATTCATAAAAACTGATATGCAATCCGTGACTACAAATTTTGCATCAAAATTTAATAATTCATGGAGGTATAAACTTTCACATTGAGACAACATCACATTTTAAAAATAACATCAAAAGTACACAAATAGGTTTTACACCCAGATTTAAATAAGAATATTCATAAGTTATTCATCAACATTTCTTGACAGATAAACGCATTTAGCAAAATGTTTTCAAGAAGAAGAAAGTAAAAACATTTAATGTCAATTGAAAAATTTTAAACACGTATGATCAAGTATATAATTCAATCGATGAATGTATAAGGTCATTTCTGTCTTGTCAGTAAACAGGGAAAATCATTTTACACGAAACTACGAAGTACACGCAACAAATCAAACATTTTATAGTCTGAAATTTACTGAATTTTGAGAAGTTCCCAGAAAAACGCTTGCATTGTAATTCTTTTTAGATGATGTTGAAACCATGGAAAAATTAGTGAAAACTATCGAATTTCCTAACCTTAATTAATTAGTCTCACCCTTAAAAACCAAACTTGGGCAAATTATAGGTACTCAATAGTAGTACTTACTACGATTGCAGTGGTATCATATTCTATAGTATAAGGATAGAGTACATGTAATCATAAGTCATACGAAATGAATAATCAAACTTGGGCAAATATGTACTCATGGGCAGAAGTACTGATTACGAGTACCTGTTTAATCATACTCCATCAGTTGTACTCAAATCTTAATAATTAAAGGGGAAAATAAAACAGTACATCAGATAACAAAAAGATCATAAGTATAGAAATGTAAAAATTAGGATAAATTTATATTTCAAGTTACTCATTCTCCTTGCTCAAAATGTAATAAATGCGAGTGCGATTATGTTACTCAATTACTTGCTTAAAAGTATTTCAATTCATACTCGATTGCATTGGTACTCATAATTTCAGATTACGTTAATACTCAATGACATTTGTAATCACCCATTGCGAGTACATTGTACTGATAAGTTTTGAGTACATTTTGCATTCAATTAATCTTTGTACTCAGTACTATATGGTTTGTGTAAGGGCCACAATTCATCGAAACATTTTTCCCGAAGTTGTGATTTTTTTTATTGGGTTCTACTTTTTTATGACTTACAGAGTTTACATTATTCGTATGCCATTTAGATTAGATTATAAATCATACTAAACAAACCCAATTTATTTGTATTTTTCAGCAATCGTGACTGGTTTGCAAGTGACAGGACCAACAGTAGGTTCCATCTTGGGTGGACTCTGCCTCCGGTTTTATGTAACGCTATCAAGTAAGTTAATCTCCTCTTAATTATATGCCTACGCCTAGTTTAAATTGAGTGAAATCTGTTTTTCGGTACAAAAAAAAACGATCGAAACAACAGGCAGTTATCTTTGTAAACGTGTGTTTCATGTTTATATTTCTATCGAAACATGTTTCTCATTCATAACCACAGTTGAAGGCCGTTATTTACGATTGGGGGTATTTAATAAACTTGAAAAAGGGATGCGTTATGCATTTTAATAACATGTTTGGATGTTCTGAGTTTCGAACTGGTGAGACCCTTTAAAAAAGCCCCCATGAGACATGTATATCATGTGGGTGAGGCTTACTTCATCAACAACACATGTAGCCTTGGTATAACCAGCATTTAAATACCCGAGGCTTGGCCAAAATTAATATTTGATCCCATCACTGTCCAGAAAAGGTCAGTAATATACCAACCCACATTTTGGCTTGTTTTCCAGAAGGCGAAAGAAACACTTTCCATTTTTTTAACAAAAATCTGAAGCATGTTTTAAGACTGGAATTGAAAAATTGCAAACACGTAGATTTTAGTTGATTGATGTAAGGTTATTTTAGTTTTGCCAGCAAAAAGAGAAAGTAATTTTGAAAGAACGTGCAAAATATTAGCCAGAATTAGCAATTATAAATTTTACCAATGAACTTTAAGGTCGAAAGTTAGGAAGACGAGTTTCGTAGAATTTTGCAAGTTGCAATTCAAGTTTTACTAAAAGATTTTACTAAAAACCTCAGAAACTGCAGATTTCTACAAACATTTTTCAATGTTTGTGCTCTGAATTTTGTGCATTGAATAGGGTTTTTCCTCAGGAAATTTATTTGAAATGTCATTGTAGATGTGACTATTTAGTAAAAGTGTTGAAACTTAAGAATTCATGAAAAACGAGTTTCATGCAATTTTACCAGTTGCATTTCAAGTTGTAATGTTTTACAAAAACCCTTAGATACTGCACATTTCTACAAACATCTTGTAATGTTTGTGCTCTAAATTTTGTGCATTGAATAGGTTTTCCCCCCAGGAATTTTATTTGAAATGTTATTGTAGATGTAAGTTATTTGGTAAAGAACTATAAAAGAAAGTTAAGGTTAGGAAAACGAGTTTCATACAACTTTACCAGTTACATTTCAAGTTTTAATATTTTACTAAAAACCTCAGAAACTGCACATTTCTTCAAACATCTTGTAATGTTTGTGCTCTAAATTTTGTGCATTGAATAGGTTTTTCCCCCAAGAAATTTACTTAAAATGTTATTGTAGATGTAAGTATTTGGTAAGTGTTGAAACTAAAGAATTCATTAAAACTACCAAAGAACGTTAAGGTCGTTAGTTAGGAAAGCAAGTTTCATATAAAATAATACAAGATATTTTCACGTTTTATTATGTTTTACCAACAAAGCCTCCCTATAACTACAGTCATTCCAAGTTTTATACAACATTATAAACGTTTGGCATTGTCATTTAGTATTACAAGTCCACATACAAGCACATCAATTAAAAGTTTCTGATGATGCTGACGAAGAACTGATGGAATTTGCTTATTGTTTGAGTACTGAACCCATTTCATTTTGGAAAGTAATGATAAATACCGAAATCATCTTGCGGTTAGACCATTGTTCCTGGCGGTCACTTTTAGAAATGACTGCAAGGTTATGAGGCTAGCCTAAATGAAGCACATTTAAAATTAGCTTAAAAAGAATGCTTCCAATTTTAAAATTGAACGTATTTTCGGCAAATAAATAATTGGATACATGTATCTTGTTCTCAAATGAAGGTCAAAAATTTTCCACGGAGCAATTAAAAAAATCTGTAATAATGTAACGATGCTATTGCCATCTTTACAAGTTAAGGCTACAGTGATAAGTTGATACAAAAACATGTTTCTAAAAAAAGGTTAACCGGATATTTCCACCTTTATCTAGAAACAATATTTCAAATTTTAATGAAAAATGACGGTATAAGCGTGCTAGTTTTAAATGAAAAATATGAATGAAGTAATTGAAATTTGGAAAGATATCAATTAAGACTGATCTCCCGTGACAAAAACTATCTACGTGGGGCGGTCAAAAAGTCTTGCATATTCGTTTATTATTCAAAAACCAGATGTCGTACAAAAAAACTGAAATAGCCATTTTAAAGAGCAGGAGATTTGGTTTTAGATCACTTCATAGTACCACAAGTTATGCAGAATTTCGAACAAACAATCAAAAACAAAATGGCGCCTCACTTGAAAGCGTTCACGTGAGAGGAACAACAAAATATTATTCGTTTTTGATAATAAATTTGTTTTCATGATCCACAGACAACCCAGGGATAACCGAAGATGACCCAAAGTGGATAGGGGCTTGGTGGCTTGGATTTGTGATTATTGGGATTGCTTTCGCACTTGGCTCCATCGTGATAGCATTTTTTCCTCGCCAGCTGAATTCGGATAAAAAGGAAGAGCCTCAAGCAGATGAGATTGTTCATGAGAAGGACATTGCAAATAACAACGCAAGGAAATCCCCAAAAATTAACGGTAATATAATTAAGGGTGTTTTCATCCCATCAGCAAATTTGAAATCTAGACATATATTCATGGAATTTCATAAGGTGTCATGGGGTTTAAAACGAACCCCTCCCTAGTTTTAATGCATAACTTTTTAAAAACCGGCTTATCATTTCTTAGTAACATTTCAGTGTCTATTACTTTTCTAAAAAAAAATTACCTACAGCGTGCGATCATCTATTAATTTTCGAAAAAGTACAAAAAGTCTTCTAAAAATTTATCAAACAGTTTAGCCAAGAATAGGACATCCCACATTTTTTAAACAACAAGGTTAATTTAGACAGCTGTTTATTTGGGGCATTCCAATCCAAACTATGGGCCCTAATTAACCAAAAGCAATATGCAGAAAAGCACAAAAAAAATCAATTGCTTATGAATTAGTTTTTAAAAACAAACAAGTTATCTTGGATGAGCCCCCAACCAGCTTCTGGAACCACTCTACACAAACTTTAAGGGACATTCAACAAGGACGTCCACGAAATTCCTTCAAAAAATTACCCCTTCCCTACCACATGTCCACTTACCAGCAAACCCCCTAGGGGTGATCCATAAATTATGTCACACTTTTTTGCCTCTTTTTAAACACCCCCCTCACCCCTTAGTCACAATTCCCTTATCCCTTAAACACAATTGTCACAAAAAACAAACAACCCACCCACACCCTAGGTGTGACATAATTTTTGAATGGCCCCTTACCTCTTCTTGAGGACGTCCTTTTTGAATATGGCTCCTTATTGAATTTCCCTTGTAATCCGTTTAGAATCAGCCTTCTGGTTACTGATAGCAACACACCAACAATAGATTTATGGCGAATCTGCTTAAATTATTGCTGAGGAAAACACTAGGTATTTTTTGGCAAACTTCCAAATCGGATAAGACAAGAAATTCAGCAATAAAGTATAGACACCCGTTTCATTCATTAGCATATTGCGTAATAAAAATAAACATTAAACGTGATTGCTCGTTGTTTTCTTTCAAACGTTATTTTCAATCAAAAGATACTCGAGGATATAACGTCATTGTGCAATCAATAGTTGTCACAGCTTATAAACCTATGGGTCAACTACAATGTACACTGAAGAGTCATAAAAACGTAGAACCCAATAAAAAAATCATAACTTCGTGAAAATTGCTGAATTTCGCACTTACATAGAACAATAGTGTACAAAAATGAATCATAAAATGTGCCCAAAATGTTCTCCGATGGCCTTTACACAAGCCCGGAGTCTAACGCGCCATTCTTTGATTGACGAATCGATTATACGCAGGTTGAATTCAATCCAAGTATTATTAATTCGTAGTTTCGAGTCTTTCCTGGAGAACTCCCCAAATTTTGTAGTCCACCGGATTCGAGTCCGGACTGTTTGGTGGCCATTTTTTGGGTTCGATGAACTGTAGTGTTTCCGTTGCAGCGGTTCAACAGTTTCGTGGGCGCACCGGCGCGCTAGTTAAAAAATGGAAAAAAAACGAGATTTGTCGCATGTCCGAAACAAGTTTTTTGTTTCTACACTATTGTTTTATGTAAGTGCCAAATTTCATTTAAATCGAAGCATTTTTCACGAAGTTGTGGATTTTTTGTATTGGGTTCTACTTTTTTATGACTCACAGTGTAGTTTTCATTAAGCCAGGTCTCCACCAAGACGTAAATGTACGTGTATACACGTATTTACAAACATATGCAAAGAAGTACGCCCTCCGGGTTTGTTTCAGCCGCCATTTTGTAAATATATGTAAATATCAAAATTTTACACCTATTAAATAGCTTTAATAGCGGTACAATTTTGATATTTACATATATTTAAAAAATGGCGGCTGTTGTAAATATATGTAAATATCAAAATGTTACACGTATTAAATGTCTTTAATAGCTGTACAATTTTGATATTTACATAATATTTAAAAAATGGCGGCTGAAACAAACCTGGAGTGCAAACTTTTTTGCATATGTTTGTAAAAAACGTGTTTATACGTACATGTACGTCTTGGTGGAGACCTCCGGCTTAACATGCACGTTGTGTATTCAAAACACAATGATGAAACTCGATTTCTAAACTATGGATAATATGCAGTTAGAATTATTAATTAGAATTGCACATTATTTTTGTTTACATCTATTGCATACATTTACTCAATCGCTACTACAGTTAGTCATCATTCAGTCACGATAATATAATCAGTTATTTCAAACATTATGGCCCAAGTATTAGAACCAAATGGGTACTGCTTATTTTTTTTTTAAATTCACATAATTTGAAAAGTTTAAAGTATTCTGATAAACTAATTTCTTCATATTTATGTTCTTTGAATTTAGGATTCCCATCTGCAATAAAGCGTCTGTTGTCAAACAAGATACTAATTTGCCACGGTTTTGCTAGATGTTTCATCTTATTCGGCACAAATGGGGTAACTAATTGACTCATAAATCATACATCATAAATATTAAGATATATCATTTCAAATTGTTTTGACTCTTAATGTATCAATTTCAGCACGAAACATTTCAGCCAAAATACATAGAATCCTATTTCCACCAAACAGCATCAGACTCCAGTTTTTTCACAGGTATTTGACATGTTTTTTTCATAAAAATTTGGAATTCAACATTCTGGACCAGAACTACCACTCAAACTATTTGATTTTCAAAACAGGAATTTCTGGAAATGCAATGCGCATTGTGGGAATTTTGATATTGGGAGTCATTCTGAGGTTTTGGAAACCAAAAGCCATTTATGTCACAGCTTGGAACATCATTCTGGACTTCATCTACATTGGATCTTTAATAGCCTTGATGTTGATTAACTGTCCAACTGTAGAAATCATTGGTTTCAGCTCTAGTCCTGTCAATAGCATCCAGTAAGCGTTCATCCAACATTAATTCCACCCCAATGAACCATAAAATGACATAAAAAACTCAATTCAATGAATTAATCGAAAAAAAAACTAATTTAATCTGCTGATAACAAACTATCTCATCGAAATTCAAGGATTTCATGTGATAAAATCTCATTGCAGTTTTTTATGGCTTAATAGTTTTCCCTTTTAATTAGAGATTTTCTTCTGCTTGTATACACACAAAAGTGCAGTATTTCTAACATGTACGTGTACTTCATACAGACTGAACGACCAGATGACCTGTAGTACTAACTGCACTGGTGGCTGCAGCAATGTCAAGTTCACCCCAGTCTGCTTGGACAATAAAAACTATTTTTCTCCCTGCCATGCAGGATGCACACACTCTCAAGGACATAACAGAAAAAACAGAGTAAGTGGTCCTTCATTGATTTCAATCAGATTTCATCAATGTTTACAGTAGATTGAGAAGAAAGAACAGAAAATTTAATCATTTTGTTTATTTCAGATTTACAGCAACTGTTCTTGTGCTAGCAACGATTTTGCATTGCACGAAAATGAGTTTACTTTCAACGACAGTTATTTATCCTCTTCGTACTTTAAGTACCAGTCCAATGAAACGACAAAATATACAAGGCCGGTGGCCAAAGATGGTTATTGTCCATTCAATTGCTCATCCTTCACCATTTATTTAATTGTAATGGGAATCATGAGGACTCTAATGGCCACTAGAAAAATCAGCCGAATGCTCATCATCTTAAGGCAAGTTGAAATTTAGAAAAGATATGCCTTGAAAACTACATCTAAATCAGGCCTAACGAGAGGGGGGGAAGGAGAAGGGGGGAAAATACCCTGGGCCTTTTGGAATGGTCATAAAAACTAAAAAATGCAATTTTTCTATGGTAAAAATGCAAATTTTCTTTAGTAAAAACGCAATTTTATCTAAGGTAAAAGCGAAATTTTTCTTTGGCAAAAACGCAATTTTTTTATGTTAAAAACACAATTTTGCTATGGTACAAATGCAAATTTTCTTTGGTAAAAACGCAATTTTTCTAAGGTAAAAACACAATTTTTCTACTTTAAAAATGCAATTTTTTCTTTAATAAAAAAGCATTTTTGATACATTAAAACCCCAATTTTTCTATGGTAAAAATGCAAATTTTCTTTGGTAAAAACGCAATTTTTCTAAGGTAAAAGCGAAATTTGTCTTTGGCAAAAACGCAATTTTTCTATGTTAAAAACACAATTTTGATATGGTTCAAATGCAAATTTCCTTTAGTAAAAACGCAATTTTTCTAATGTAAAAACACAATTTTTCTACTTTAAAAATGTAATTTTTCTTTGGTAAAAAAACATTTTTGATACATTAAAAACCCAATTTTTCTATGGTAAAAATGCAAATTTTCTTTGGTAAAAACGCAATTTTGCTATGGTAAAAACAAGGACCATATATTCTTTCCCCAAATGTGATGACATATTTGGCCTTGCCCATCTCCCTTTCCCCCGGGCCCGGCCCTGGCTCTCAGCGCCCCTGATCTAAATACAGCAACTATGATAACACTAACATTGAATTTTCAATTCTGCAGGTGTATCGATGAAAAGGATAAAAGCCTAGGGATTGCTCTACACACTTTGATGGAAAGTGTTTTTGGTAAGTTGAGAATTTGTTAAAAACCAATATGCGTAATGTCGTTACGGGAGTTAGACATTAAAATTGAGAACTGAAATTGTACCAATACCCCATCAAGTTAATCTAAAATTATGTTTTCTCCCTTTCAGCCTATATTCCCTGTCCAATCATCTATGGTGCTTTACTGGACGCTGCATGCATATTGTGGGGTAATAACTGCGGTCAGCGTGGCCATTGCTGGTTGTACGACTCGGACTACTTGCGGTACGTTATGCAAGGACTCACTCTGTTAATGATCACCTGTGGAACTGCAATGGATGGCTATGTGCTGTACCTGTGCCGGGCCTTAAATTTCTTTGAAGACGACAAAACGCCTCCTGAAAATGCCATCGAACCCTCGGGAAAAAATCCTGAATCCATATCCAATGACCTGGAAATCACTGCCTGTTAAATATTTAAAAACTTTTTTTAAATTTTGTAAACTTTGTAATTTTTATACATGGGTAAATTAAGTGTGATGTTGAATATAAACTTGAATAAATTTTTATATGAAATCGTTTTGGAACATTAACAGCACAAAGCGTACACAAAGCGGACGGATATTAACTTATTTTTTCATTGTCCGTCTACTATAATGGGTACTTAAATGAACTTTTCACATGGTGCGCATGCGCATTAGATTCAAGCAGTACTGCCAAGGTCTACAAGCCGAGTATCTTTTGTGACATGTGCACAAATGCAGCTTGTGCAGGCCTGCCAAGTTGGACTGCACGAGCAACTTGCAGTTAACACCTCCTTTTTTGTCCAGCACTTCTGCAAGCCCCACTGCAGTAGGTTCATCCAATTAGAAGGCGTCATTCATTTGAAAAACTGGGTACTACTATAACGGCCCAGTATTTAATTGATAAAATGGCGAGCTTTCCTGTACAGCAGTCGTGCTATGTAAGGTTGCATACATTCTAAAAACCAATAAGGTACCATTCAAAAATTATGTCACACCTAGGGGGGTGGGTTTTTTTTGTGACAATTGTGACCAAGGGGTGGGGGGTGGTTCGGTAATGTGACATCACACAATCAAAATT
>JAQGBW010003572.1:0-15974 GCA_034698625.1 Julus scanicus | reverse complement strand
CACCCCCTCCTCATGGACAACATTTTTGTGTGGAATAGTAGGGTGTCGTCCACGAAATTCCATCAAAAAAACACCCCCCTCGTCCTGACGGAGGGTGTCCAGAAAATTTGCCGGAACATACAGCCCATCCTATAAATTTGCAAGCACCTGCCTCGCTGCCAATTCGGAATTCCAGATTTTTTTGATTAACGAAAATTTCCCGACCTTCAATTGGTATTTAACACAAAGTTAGACATAATTCCCTAGATTTTAAAAATTCAAGTACATTTGGGACTGGTGACACATTTCTTCCGGTGTCCATTATTCCCCTTTCACTTACCTTTAAAACTCAATTAAAGAGATTTTCCAAAAACTGAAAAATACCATCAATAGTTCCCCTCCTCTCCTGTCCACAGGTGCCCATAACCTAGTCCTTTTTGAATGGCCCCTTATCGTCTGACCACCTGCCCAACCCCCCGTGAGATTGAATCCGAGGCTTTGGTGGACTGCTTTCAAATTGACTGTAGGAAATTCGTCTTTTTCGGGTGTTTTTCTTCTTCGTCCGCTGATTCCTCGTGATGTCTAACACTGTTTTCCTCCCATCACCTTATTCTCTGGAGGCTGCCTTTCTGTATCCAGCAGCTGGCAGAGTTTAAATCACTTTTAACCTTTTTTATGCACAAATCTATCCTTTCCAACCATTAGTCACACGACCACCATCATCCACTGAAATCCCTGCTCGCTAAAACGCGTTACAGGCCATCACCTCTGGACGTGGGCACCTCCTAAAATGGGCAGCAGTCCAACTTGCTCCTTACAGAAATTGCTCCTTTTTTGGCTTGTTTTCTGCTCGAATACATCCGAACCATCAGTTTTAAATTGCCCATTTACCTTCTTATTATGGGCACTGGGTTTTTTCTTCTTCTCTCCTGTAATAAAATGCTGGAATATCTGCAGTATTAAAAACTAAATGACAAAATGTAGAAAACCGATCCTTGGATCTTCTTTTTTTATGTTTATTCATAAACATATTTAGCACACCAAAAGAGCAATTGTCATGAATATTTAAATACTTTACATTCATGTGTTTTATTCGTATATTTTCATATATTTAAGATATTCAATATATTCAATATATTTGAAGAAATCAACTAAAATTTTCCGTAAATATTGATATGTAGAAAACCGATCCTTGGATCTTCTTTTTTATGTTTATTCATAAGCATGTTTAGCACACGAAGAGAGAAATTGTCATGAATATTTAAATACTTTACATTTGTGTTTTATTTGTATATTTGATATATTTGATATACTTGAAGAAATCAACTAAAATTTTCCCGAAATATTGATGTACATCAATGAAATATTATATTTTCGAGTTATCCGAAATTGTGAAATTGTTTGATCTCTTAAAATTGAATTTTAATATAATATTTTCAATTCATGTTTATATATGAGTATATTTACAAATATATTTATAAATATTTTTTGCTGGATACAACTAGGTTTATTAAGGAAAAAATAGTATTCATGATGGCGTGGTACAATTATTTAATCTCTTCAAATTGAATTTCAATATATTATTCAATATCAAACAAATTGTATACAGTACGATCTTATTTATAAATATATACATAATTACATTTTCAAATAATGTTAATATAAAAAAATAGTAAGGTTTAGTCTAATTGCAATATGTTAATTTATTTCCTCAATGGTTCATTAAAATAATTATACCAAAATAAAGTAAAGTTATTTGCACACAATGTATAGTGTGTGACACTATAGTTTAAAGTTTGTAGTAAAATATCTAAAAATGTGTGGTATATATTAATCACTTCTCAAATTTGGGCATTATCACTAGTATTGAGTGCCCAATATTCAGAGTTTTTACTTTAGGTTTAAAAGGACAGTCATCACAATCCTCCCCATTTATTTAAGCTCTGGAAAGTAGGGTATATATACACGACACTTTCTTTTGAAGCCTTTTATACTTTGTGCCATTTCACCTTCATATCATTCGTCACTCCAGACTTTTTGATGGTTTAAGTTGCGTTCTGAGTCTTTCAGAAGTCAGTTTTAAACAATAGGAAAACGATTGATTTGGGAAAATCTCAAAATATCGTGTCTGAAGTAAAATAAAATGGGAATTACGCGTTAAAAGGGAAACGTTTTTCAAACTTATTCAATGAAGTGAATCAATACATAATAGATATTTTTTTTAAAAATTTAGTATAGCTGGATATGGTCATGCCATATTTTGAGGAATTACCGGACTTTTTGATTGAAAATAATCTTTTGTCGTCAATTCTCGCTGATCAAGATATATTGATTATTTAATTTGACCCAATAGGGTTAAATGGGCTTAACTTTTATTCATAATCCTCTGGCTTAGCCACGATGCTGGAAGGTAAATGAATCGCGACATAGCGGCCATTTGCTTTTATCGATTACTTTCCCCAAATTAATTACATCGAAAAGGCGTTATTTGTCCACATTTTTTTTCCAAAACCAAACATTTCAACGCATTACGATTTTTTACGTATATTTACTTCGTTTCAGTGTATCTAAATACATTATTTGTATAATATGTTTTTGTGAAATTACTGGTAAGTTAATTATAATCCGAAACAGGGTTAATATTTTCTGAATAATTAAGAGTAATGTTTTAACGTGTTTTCATGGCCCTTAATGAGGGGCAAACCATACATGCAGTCATGTACATCTGCTTGCCAGTATTCAGGGGCAGCTGATTGTGTTATACAGGGTGTCAATGAAGTTCATGCCTATCATTGTGAAATGATCAGATTGTAAAAGTTGTAAATAACCATGCTTGAGCCATAGTTAGCCAATAATGGTCCATATATGTCTTATGTAAGCCAAAATGGGCAAAGTATGGTCCATATTTAATCATATATTTAAGCAATATCTTGATAATAATGGGTCAAACAGTCATGTATGGGCTTTAATTAGGTACTGATGAACCTCATATGTATAATAAAATGTACGTATGCCCATACAAGGGCATTTGTGCTGGTTTGGCCGTAGATTGTTGAATATGGCCATACATGGGCATGTCTGAGATATACATGGGAATACTAGGCCATATATGTCCAACTCCTGGACTAGCCATATATGGCCTGGTGAAAAAAGCAATAGAGATTTTAATTGTTTTCTATTGTTATATGGAACGTTGTTTTCTATTGGTTTTATTAGTTTCAATTGTTTTCTATGGTTTTCTATTGTTTTCTATTGTTCAGTCAATACAGCTAAACCATAGAAGTCAATACAGGAACCATAGAAAACAATTAAAACCAAAAAAGTGTCCAAATAACAATAGAAACCAATAGAAATCTCTATTGGTTTCTATTGTTTTTTTCACCAGGGTGGACCTTTATGAGGCACTGGTGAACCTCTTATGTATAATAAAATATACGGATGACCATACATGGGCATTTATGTGTGGGTTTTACCCTAGATTGGTGAATATGGCCATACATGGGCATGTCTGGAAAATATATGAGAATACTAGGCCGTATATGTCTAATTCATTGTCTAGCCAGATATGGAATCAATAAAAACTGTCCTATAGACTGGAATGTTTGCTATATAAATAGCGATTTATTGAGACGTCCTTCCATATTTTCCACAATTCTTAGAAAACAAACCCCAATCTAGTAAATGATGAAATTTCGAATAATTGGGACATCCGCTTAGTGCTGCAAGTGTTATGTGTCCCAATTAAGCGGAATCATGATCACCACTTAGTTTTCTGCATGATTTTCAAACGCATTATTTATTCATGGCGAGAATATCTTTTTCCATAAACTTAATAGGATACACCGAGATTGAATGTAAGTCAATTAATAACCGTTGCATAATTACAGTCGTTTCTACTAACTGGCACATTTACTTCCGCAATTAAGCTCATTGATTTTTCTACACACTCAAATTTCATAGTCAATTGCGTTTATTTCGTTTTCGCAAAAGGGGGGTTTTGTACGTACACACACTACGCGTTTTGATGTGGTTTTTCCCCACAATGAGACTGGCACTCATCAGGATGAAATTCAGAAAATTCATCATGATTCACGAATTGATATGCGACGAACCCGCAATTCAAACATGCTCAGATTTATGGTGGGACTCAATGCCAACCCCAAATTTTATTATTTTGTTCCTCCTCTATTACTCGCGTGTTGGGTAGGGGGGATATAACTAGGTTTTTTATGGTATGACAAACGTATGATTTCCATCTAAAGTGAGTACATTTTCGTGAATTTATACATTTTCAATTGGCATGGGTTTTGTGACGAATTAACTGCATTTCTCAGCATATACATGGAAACGTAATTTGATGAAAAGATTCGTGTATTTATTCGTCTAGCCGAATTTGTATTTATGGAGAGTCCACATCCATCCATCCTTTGATCGGAATATTTAATGTCCCATGGAGGATATCGTAAAAATCAACCCTTATTATAGGGATATTGCTGGCATTGTTCATTTTATCTACCAATTACCAGTATGGTCGATATGCCAACATTGCACCCCCTCCTCCTCCTATTTTATATTAAATTTTATTCTCTTCCAACTTAATACGATGTGAGTCATATGTTCACTATGGATGTATACATATGTTTGCATGGTTTTAGATGATGCCGAAATTTCTACAATGGTGTTAGGATCCCAAACCCTTATTATTGGAAATTAGGGGATGGGGGCGGAAGAATTGACGTTGATTGTTCTGGTTTGAGTCCACTAATTGCAATCCCGTTGAAGAATTAAATATTCAAAGTTTTGCTTATGGATTCATGTTGCAAATTAGTCGTCCAAATGACGTTTGCTGTCTTATTAAGGTATCCAAATGGGTACAATTGCGAACTGCGGGGAGATAATGGCTTGTTCCGCTACGAAAATTCTGTTTATAATCTTGTTTAGGAATGATTTGATGGATATTTTGCTAGGAAATGAATTTATAACGTTAACTTCATGCTAATGGAATTGATTTAAAATGAACGTAGTCCGATTTCTCTGAAAAGTTTTCTGCAATTTTTATAAATTGAATCATCTGCTCAATGAACATCTTAACTAAGTTTTGAATCTTGGAAAAACAGTTTAAGTTTGGATGCATACAGGGGTGCGGCAGAAGTAAAGACACATATACAGTTGATTTTATAATTTATTTAAATTTATGCACGGGACAATTAATAACAATATTCTGTAACAGGGTGCATGTCCAGTAACCTGGAAAATCGGGAAATGTGCTTGAATTTTTATCACCTCTAAAAAGTCAGGAATTATTCTTTAAATTTGTGTTAGGCTTATGCTGGAATTTTTGAAAACTTTTTTACTGAATTTTCGACTTGTTTGAAAAATATTTTGATAATTAGTTGTGAGAGGGATCGTAATGAATGATCCTTAGAATCTGTGGACACTCTGTATAAGATGTTTTCTATTTTGCTCAAATATATACTATTAATAATATTTAAATTTAACCATGTATGGCCATATTTTATGTATTATTTATCCGGCTTTGCTTATATTTATAATCTCAATTTGAAAAATTGTACTGATCGTTTTTACAGTAATAGTTATGCCTAAAATGATTTTTTTTGTGCAATAATTTGTTAAAGTGCTGAGTTTTTTACGATATGAGTTTTATCGAATTATATGATTTCCTCTTTTATTTTATCAAATAATCGTAAGTTTTCAAGTAGGTTAAAAAGTAGCTACATTATTACTATAACTTAGATAGTTTAATCTAGCTAAGTGTTTTTTTTAACGAAATTGGAGCTTTATTTTGGTATGCTTTTTGTTTTTACCCCCTAAATAATAAATAAAGTTAAAACCTTTACGTCACATCTTTTCGATATAAACCAATCTTTAAAGATAAACGAACAATTTTTGCTATTTATAAATCCATTTAAGTCATTAATAAATTATTGAGTGAAATTTTCTATAACAATCAAAACCCTTTTTAACGGTCTATGGAAATTGTATGACAATTGAAATTATCGTCTAACCAGTGAAAGTGCATTCAAAGTGAATACTTTTTTTTTACAAATAATTCTGAACAACATTGGGAATATGGCAAGTTTTAAAGACAGTACTTTGCAACAAATTCCATCAGATGAATTAACGAGGTTCAAATCTGGGCTAATCATACGTTTATTGCCTATATTTGTGAAAAATTGGATTTACTTTGATTAAAAAAACAAAAGTTACGAAATTATGAAAAAGGTTTCCTTTTTTATTGTGGCCGCCCTGTAATTTGTCCACCGTATTTTGATTAAAAAATATTTTTGTGGCCACGCGAATGTACTCGTGCAAACTTTTTCCTCACCCTGTACGCCAGTTGAACCATGTAAACCTTTTAAAAGCATTTCAGAAAAGTAGACTTTTGACGGAAATTGATTCTCGTTATATCTACAATGTTTTCTATAAGTAAATCAGGCGAAACTTTTGTAAATGAAATATCTGGCGAGTCTAGACGCAAAGGTCTGATGTTAGGTTTACAGAATAATAATGAAATACAAATGAAAATGTAACGTAATAATGTGAGATTGGGCGCAATTACTCTTCAATCCGTTTTCTGATTTTGAAATACATGGATCAAGAATTGAACAAAATCGATAATTCAGCGTGCAATTTTCTCCCTTTTCTAACATCGTTAATAACCGCTTTAACTTTCATTAGTATTTTAAGACCATCCATTCTCGTTTGAATCTCTTCCTAGGTTCATCTTTCCTGCGCTCATTATTATTATTTGTCAGGAAAAACTAGCCTGCCAAGATGTTTATCTGTAATTAAGTCTGGCAAGGCTTAAGGGTTAGGCATCAACAGAAGCTTAAGCGTTATACTATCATCTTATGGAAATAACATGCCAATCTATGTTATATCTCTTCTGTCTTTTCCCTCTGTAATTGCTATTGCTGGGCACTACGACGCTCTTGTCTCGGGTTACGCACAATTAACGATTTTCTCAAGCACAAATATTTCAGTTTTGACTCAGGCTTTTTTTTTAGATCTCACGTTTTTAATTATGCTGTGCAAATCATCTGGTTAGCAATTATAAATGTTATATAATAAGATCGACTTTAATGTACCTATCATTGTACATGTGCATGTATAAGGCATATTCTCAACAGGATTTACTACATTTGTATGCCCCAAGGTCATGTATATATATATAAAGGAGACCGGGGCACAGTGTTTTTTTTTTTCCACAGAGTTTTTTTAGAATTCATTTTTTTTTCCTGAAAAATATTTAACTCGTAGCATCTTAAAAGAATAACAGTAATATACAAGCCTTTAAGGATCTGTATACATTTTGTCATAGTTTTAGAGCTAGTAGTTGTTTTGCTATAAAAGATTAAAGTTGGTTGCGCAGACTGTCCCACTGTGCCCCTATACCGGGGCACAGTGGGACATATGGCATGGGGTGCAGTGGTCCACGCGAAATTAAGACAAATTTTACAAGAAAAAGAACACCACATTGATTAATTGTGTTTAATTCGGCACGTCAATTTAAATTTCAAAGTATAAATTACAAAAACATTTAAAAATTAACCATATTTACAGCAGCTTTCATATTTTCACCGCCTACTTGTCCAAATGTGGTTGTTTTCTGTGATTGTGAATCATTTTTACTTTAAAACATAAATTTAAACATGGTTTTTATTTGAAATTATGATTAATCAGAAATTATAAAAATATTTCTTAAGAAACTTAATTGGGGTATGCTGGGGCATGTCCCACTGTGCCCCATAATGGTGTGGTCCACTGTTCCCCGTATAACCAATTTGATTTGAATAAGGCCTTACAGCTGACCACATGGCTAATTAACATAAACTTTAGTTTGAAATTATAGCTGTATGTATACACTCGTCAATAGTATATTGCAGCATTACTAATGTTTTATAATTACACCTAGAATAAAAATCCAATCGCGAGTTGAATAATTACTTTCCAAGAACAAAAACTTTAACTGCAAATATTTTCTTCTGCACTTGTGTCAGATCGCAGAAATTTTGGTTAATGAAAGAGTGCTACATACAGCTTCTTTGCAAATCAGAAGCATTGGGTTGCTGATGAAACCTGATTTTATAAACACGTTGTACCATCGTGTCCCGTGTCCCACTGTGCCCCGGTCTCCTCTACTGATTTCGATGTAATGAGACTTTTCAAAAATGAAGTCACATATGTGCTTTTGCTCTAACTACTTACAGTGAGTTGCACTAAGTACACTAACAACACTTACAAGAGTAATTTAGGGAGCTTTTAGTGGTCACGGGAACCTTATAGAGGCCATTGTAAATCATTAAAGCGGAACTTAATAATTCTTCTGACCAGTTAATTTATCTTTAGAGCATCTTTACCTGCGCATGCTGTTTTTGATAAATGTACTTTTAGTTTTATTAAGTTACTGCAACCATAGATACGAACTCTGAGTCACCCTTCTCGAGAAATGGCGTCATTTTTCCTGCCCTTACTCTGTTTCCCTTCATTATATTAAAGATGATAACGAGGATGGTCATTTAGCTGCTAAGAAACCACCTGTTTTGATAAACAAAAGCCAGTAACTTTAAACCAGAAAAATATGCTAGTGTAGGAGTACAAAATAATGCTCACTTGTTGCAGGTGTACATTTCTTTCCTGATATGTAGTTAGACCAACTTTTGTTTTTCGATACGAAATTTCTTCTTGGAACTATAGAGTTCTTGGAACACCTCTGACATTTCTTAAGAAATTCTACCATGTATTTCAAGAAGAATGGGGTACTACTTTACTGCTATTTGTAAGTTATAGACTATATTCAAAGTATAGGATTGAGTATATTCCAAGAATTGAATCTTTATTGAAAACAATAATGTACTCAAAGTGTGGCTTTTTTTCTTACTTGTAATACGTTATAACTAAGAATTTCAAATTAATTAAATACAATATTTTTCGTATTTAATGTTTAGACAAATTTGGACTTTGTGACTGTATGATTACAAATAATGTACGTTAACTGAAAAATATGGCCTGTCTGTTAAAATGTGGTGTAGAAAATTATTATTGGAAAATGCTAAGCTTAGCCTGCCCTCTGGAAAAATAAACTCATCGTGAATATAATCGTATAATTTTCATTTTTGATTAGTGCAGGAATAAAGCATCTTTTTATAGCCTCGAAACATTACATCTTTTATTGGCTTTGTATTACGATGCTAAAATTTGGCTGGCAATTGAATTCTCCACTTAAACAAGATCTTAAATTGCAGTCGTAATGGCCGTGGACCGCAGGCACTTTTATCACTCTGATCACTCCTTTTAATTAAACGAAGACAATAATTTAACTGATGAGAGATTAAACATGCCATCGTGTACAGCCCTATATAAAAAAAAGCCATACAGAAAAAAAAATATTTTATTCGTGGTGGACGTAAACATGTTTAAATTAATTGCACTGCGAGTCATAAAAAAGTAGAACCCAATAAAAGAATCACAACTTCGTGAAAAATGCTTCGATTTTAATTAAAATTGGCACTTGCATAGAACAATAGTGTAGGAACAAAAACTTGTTCCCGACATGTGACAAATCTCGGATTTTTTTCATTTTTCAACAAGACCGTGCTCGAGAAACAGTTTAACTTACTGCAACTGAAAACGCCACAGTTCATCGAACCCAACCACTGGCCACCAAACAGTCCGGACTCGAATCCAGTGGACTACAATATTTGGGGAGTTCTCCAGGAAAAGAGTTTACAAATCGGAGATTAATAACATCGAAGACTCGAAACTACGAATTAAGAAAACTTGGATTGAACTCGGCCAGCGTATAATCGATTCATCAATCAAAGAATGGCGCGTTAGACTCCGGGATTGTGTAAAGGCCACAGGAGAATATTTTGAGCATATTTTATATTTTATTTTGTTCCTGCACTGTTGTTCTATGTAAATGCCAAATTTCATTTAAATCGAAGCATTTTTCACGAAGTTGCGATGTTTTTATTGGGTTCTACTTTTTTAAGACTCAGTGTATTTTTGGCAATTTGATAAAAATCGTCATATGCACCAATTTAGATAAACATCGAATGAATTTTCTTAAAAAGCAATTTCCATGAAGAATAAATTTTGCTGCTTTAAGATAAAATATTAATTTATCTTGTGGGTTG
This sequence comes from Julus scanicus, assembly GCA_034698625.1. Taxonomy (NCBI): domain Eukaryota; kingdom Metazoa; phylum Arthropoda; class Diplopoda; order Julida; family Julidae; genus Julus; species Julus scanicus. The sequence goes on along the minus strand of JAQGBW010003572.1, from coordinate 5,835 downwards.
CTTTTTTATTTCGGTTAGATACCATTCTTTAATAGAACCCTGGTGGAAAAATAATGTACAATTTTTTCACATGGGAAATGATGTTTTAAGACCTAAATACTGATATAAAGTATATATTGCGTCATAAACACAATATTAAACATATTTTTTTCCAATTTTAGATAAACAGCTGCTTGCTAGCATTTAAAAATTTGCTTTGCTGAGCATTTTGCTCTGCTTTGTTAAACATTTTGTTTTATGCGTAAATTTGAAAATCTCGTTTACCATTGTGTTAAAAACAAATGTTTCTAAAAGTGTTTTGCATTAAATTTAGTGACGCTTTTAGGTAGGTTTGTGGTCGTAAAACACAGTTTCACCCTAGCTAAGACATATTTAATTTTTTTCCTCGTTTCTTTGTTTTCCAAATGTAAATCTGTTCGATGCATATGCGTACAATTTCGCACCGAAATTTCCATTGTTGCCTTTAGATTAATCCGTGATAGTAAACATGTGTACTGCGTAGGTTATCTATTTATTTAAATTTTCTCCGCACATTTAGGATGATGTTATTGGTATTTTTGCGAGAGTGTCTAAGTCTGTACGCGTAATTCGTAATAGTTTTATTAGCTCAGACTCGCACCAAAATTGGGTCTTGTTTGCTTTTCCACTGCATAGGTAAGCCTATAAGTATGCAGATGAGACCACATTTGCATGGAAATGACAATAGCAAGATTCCCCGCCGTTATAGTCTTAGCAAATATGAAACGGTTGCCGAATTTAAGCATCTAGCTCTACCTTCCTAGGCGTACACTAAAAGACACAAGTTGCAACCATCTCCAAGATTGCGAAATTGCATAAATGCCGAATATGAATATCTCCGGTGTTAATACCCTTAATCCTTTAGTAAAGATTTTTGCCTTTTTGTTCTCTACAAAATGAACTTTACTTTTTTTAATTTAGTGGTGTATACTCGAGAGATTTCCTTCGTCGTTTTGCATGCAATGTTATATAAACTTAATTAAAGGAATTAAAAACTGTTTTATGTATGCGGTACATTTATGTATATATTTGGGAATTTATATTTTCTAAAATCTCAGATTTAATGTGAACAACTAAAACTTACTATGTTTTAGATTGTAAAAATGTTACCTCGCTTTACGGCCTAGATACATTCCGGGAAAAGTTGGCCGTAAAGCGAAAAAGCCGTATAACGAACCAATTATTTCTGCAATGTGATTTTCATTTTTTTCCCTTCTTCAACAAAGTGAAACCCATAAGTTGTTTTATTGTTAACCAAATCCGACCTTGTTTGTGCAAGTTGAGATAATATCGCATTTTTTGGTCACTTTGTTTAATTACAGCATTTTTTGGCCGAATAATGAAACATTGTGGGCCGTAAATCGAAACAGTGCCATAATTAAAAAAGGCCGTTATAGCGAATGACCGCATAAAGAGCGGCTGCATAGTCAGGTATAGGTGTACCATATTATATCCTACAATATAAGATGTTTTCCTTATATTTCTGAAAACATGTATTGTCATAGTATATGATGATAACTGCAGAAATTGAACATGTATGGAGATATACCCGAATATGGGCATACATAGTAATTTATTAGCATATGTAGTATGACAAAGATGTTATTAAATGACACTATGAGTCTTAGTTCATCTTATTGTACTTGCAATAGTGTTAGTGTGTTTAAAGGAAATTAAAGGAAAGGCATTGGCTGCTGCTGGACGGTGCCTTGTATGCTGGCAACACTAAAAGTAAACAGTAAGGCTGGGAGGTTATTATTGATGTTAGATAACAGAATGGGTATTAGTTCCTCCATGTAGTGGAGAGAGAGGGTGAACTCTTCAGTTGTTTTGATAAGAAGTTTATCTAGGTATAAAAGAGGAGGTAGGAGACTTGTGTTCTATTTGCACATAGGGGGTAGGGATGCTGTGGGCTGAAATGTATACACCTATACCTTGCTATACGGCCACTCTTTATGCAGCATTTCACTATATCGGATTTTATTAATTAATTATGGCACCCAAAAATGATGCTGTTAATGACATTTATATTGCTGAGAAATAATTGATTTGTTATACGTTTTTTTGCTTTATAGCTAACTTTTCCGGAACGCATATAGGCCATAAGGCTAGGCGCACACTGGTGATTTTATTTAAGCAACTGTCTACTCACCAATGCCAAGTTTTTAATCCTGTCAACTAAATAATTGCAATGGGTTCTATTCTGAGGGTGATTTTATTACCTAAAGCCTGTTTGTTGTAACATCTAACCGGTTTTGGGTGATGCAAGTTGAAAAAACCTGCTAGTGTGCACCTAGACAAAACACATTAATTACAATGGAAAAAAATGATTCAGATCACGAACTGGGTCATGGAATGGATTAGGTTCGTAAACCGAGGTTCCGCTGTACATTCGTAAATTTCCACATTTATCGTTACAAAATTTCCCCATTGTTATTATTGATAATGTTTGTTTTGTCTATCATTAATTATAACGATATTTAATATTTTGAAGAACAAAATATAAGCCCAAGAAATGTTTTCAAATTTTCCCAAAGGACATCCATGTTGTTTCTCCGACAATTTTCATGCATTTCCATCAATAAGCTAAAAATTGAATTAAAATTCGCTTTTGTACCTGGGATCAATATGTGTCTAGAGAATACGCATGAAAATCTAATTATCTTATCGTCCTACGCAAAGTTTCCTACATGAAATACTTAAAAATTCACTTCTAATTCCGCTTTCTCTACTATTTGTTATGCATTGAGATTATTGCAAAAGCCTGTATAAACTTTAATATTTTTTTTGTTCTTTTATGATAAATTTCTAATAAACCCTAGCAAATCTTTGGCTTCAAAAGTGATTTTCTTTCTATGTTGGGGGGTTTAGTGAAGACAGATATGAGTAAACATTTGGCTAATGCCATGGGAATTTCATCGGTGTCTGCCTATGATGTTTCATTGTAGCTTTTACTCGTCGTCCTTACACATGACAAGAAGATTAACTAATTGTTAATATGCATTCTACATGTAGTTTAGTATACCTCTATGTTCAACAGTATGATTAAATTCGCTCTTAATGTATTGCTAATCTAATTTTAAACTCATTTGTTAAAGAAAGTTTTTTTTAATTGTCTACAATCTGCATAACTAAGTATTTATTTTTTTTTGTCTGACTTTTAACTCATGACCACAGATGGCGTGTTTAATCAATACAATGTTATCTAAATTTACAGACTAGCGGTTTCACCTGGCTCAAACATTTATCGATCCCTTTACATAGTCTGTAAATAACACAAACTACTGTTCGAAGCGCCATCTGTAGGGTTTTGAAATAGTCATGGCTTGCCGGAATAGGCACCATTCAACAGTATTACACTTGTAATTGTTGAACTTTGTATACACATATAACAAGTTTATATCAGAAGTTTGACAGCTATGGCCATTTTTAGGTTTATTGGCACATTTTTCTAATGATAAATGAAAAAAAATATTCGGAAAAAATTAACACATGACCTAAATAACCATGAATGGATGGATGAATGAATGAATGGATAAGGTGATGAGTGGATGAGTGGATGGTTGGTTGGATGAGTGGATGAATGGATTGATAGATGAAAGAATGGATAGGTGGATAAGGTGATGAGTGGATGGGTGGATAGTTGGTTGGATGAGTGAATGAGTGAATTAATAAATTAATGGATGGATGGACGAATGAATGCATGAATGGATGAGTGGATGAGTGAATGAATGGATGACTGAATTGATGATTGGATTGGTGGATGAGGTGATGAGCGGTTGAGTGGATGGTTGGTTGGATGAGTAAATGAATAGATAAATGGATGGATAGAAGAATGAATGGATGAGTGGATGAGTGAATGAATGGATGGATAGATAAATGAATGGATGAGTGTATGAATGGTTGAATAGATGAATGAATGGATGGGTGGATGAGATGATGAGCAATTGAGTAGATGAATGATTGGATGATTGGATGGGTGGATGAGATGATGAGCAGTTGAGTGGACGAGTGGATGAGTGGTTGAGCGGATGGTTGGTTGGATGAGTAAATGAATAGATAAATGGATGGATGGAAGAATGAATGGATGAATAGATGAATGAATGGATGAGTGGATGAGTGTATGAATGGATGAATAGATGAATGAATGGATGATTGGATGGGTGGATGAGATGATGAGCAATTGAGTAGTTGAATGAATGGATAATTGGATGGCTGGATGAGATGATGAGCAGTTGAGTGGACTTGTGGATAGCTGGTTGGATGGGTGGATGAATGGATGGATAGATGATTGGATGAATGGATAGATATGGACCAGTGGATGAGTGGTTGAGTTGATGGTTGGTTGGATGAGTGAATGAGTGAATGAATGGATGAGTGGATGAATGAAAAAAAATGGACTATATATTGCATTTACTTGTCAAATTTGTATATGGATATTCAGTGGCAGACTGAGTCTTAAATTATTGATTGGCAGTATGCAAAGGAGGTCCATCCGTAACTACTGTATAATGCTATCATTTATGCTGTTATAATAAATAAATAAACACAGTTTTCAAAAAATCTATAAGTGGAAAAACGGTATGATTACACATTTTTTTCAAAATAATTGTATATTAAAAGACATTCCTAAGCTACCAAAAGGTTATAAATATTTGTAATATATTTAAGGAGGGGTCCACTTGCTATTAGCAAGCTGAAACTGGGAAAGTTACCACTGTGGGTGACATTGTACAGACTTTAAGTCCTATATTACATTTTTTTTATATGGGCAGTTTTTTGGCTCAACATGTCGCCATATAAAGCTTGCACCTTAAAGATAAAGTATTATGGCATTATTTCTCGCATTGCTAACTGTTCACTCTGCTTTAATACAGCATAAACATTAGGGGAATTAAGGTAAATCAGTGAAATTAATAAAGTTTACGTTATCTTTCTTTTTTGTTATTTCGTCCTCGATTGTTACTTTTCTCTAGTATTAGAAGTAGAAAGCTGTTTTGCTAAATACGATTTCCTTTTTAATTCAGCCGCAGCATTTGAAATTATAAAGATGCTTCTCTTATTTATTGTCGAGAGCGACTTGCTTCATATATATTGCGTTATCAACAATTGCCTTCAATATAAGAGTACAAAGCAGAAGCGGAAAAAGCCCAGACGTGCTAGAATTAATTTCTTTATCGGCGTTTCTGTGCCAGTGTTTAGTATTCTCGAGGCAAACTCCTTATAATATAATACGAAGAAGAAGAAGAAGAAGAAAAAGTCAAAGAGAGAAGATGCTGTTATTGGTCAACCAGCTGCGCGCTTTTACAGCCTGCGCACAAAATTAATATTCAGTTCGGACTTCTTTATAAATCATTATTCTCGTAATAAGTCTTATGTGTAAGTAATATAAGGTACTGTAAGAGAGATAAAAAACCAAATTTGTTATTTGCTATTAAATATGCTTGTTCTAAGTTTTGCTATACAGCGCGTCTCCGATAGACGGTGGTACTCAAACGAACTTTTCACTCGGGTAGTTGGACTACCTGCATTTGGCCCACATATGGTACGCATGTGTATTAGATTCAAACAGCTCTGCCAAGGTCAACAAGTTGAGTGTCTTTGTGAAATAGGCACAAAGGCCAGCCAAGTTAAAACCTCCTTTGTTGTTCAGCACCTCTTCAAGTCCCATTGCAGTAGGTACAACCAATCAGAAGGCATTATTTTAAAAAACGGGGTCAGCTCACATTCTGTGACCCTGATTAATGCCAGGTTCACACGCTCCGTACAAAAGTGGGGACGGACAAATAACATCCGTCCGTCAAAAATGTGGTAATG
>JAQGBW010003571.1:0-15980 GCA_034698625.1 Julus scanicus | reverse complement strand
ACAATTTTTATTTTTATTTAATCTCTTTTTGTTTGGCTGTGAGTGTCGTTTAAAATTTACCCATTGAAAGGGATAGGGTTGTATTCCCCCTTAATAAGTAGTAATTATCAGTGTTGGGCAGTAAATGAGTACATTGTCATGAATTTGAGTAACGAGTAAAAGAATACTGAATATGAGGAGTAATTTGAATACAAAATGTACAAAAGTAATTGAATCCAAATATACTCCAAAAGTATGAGTACAATGAGCTCGATTACAAAACTTTACTCACAATGGGTGATTGCAAATTTCCTTGAGTATTAACGTAATCTGAAATTGAGTACCAATGTAGTAATCGAGTATGAATAGAAATACTTTGAATTAAGTAACTGAGTAATTTGAGTAACGAAAATGAGTAACTTGAAATGAGGGTCATCCTAAAAGTTAATATGAATGTCATATCCATGAGTACAATTCACCCAAGTTTGATTACAATACTATTAATACCATTGAGCATGATTCCACAGGTACTCGTAATCAGTACTTCTGCACATGAGTACAGATTTGCCCAAATTTGATTACTCATTTCCTATGGCTATACAATACTGATTGCATGCGCTCTACTTGAACTATTGAGTATGATTCCACTGCAATCGTAATCAATACTCCTACTCATATGAGTACAATTTTCCCAACTCTGGTAATTTTGAATTTTATATCCCAATTTGAAATAAACAATTTCTAATTGAATCTGTTTATTAAACCAGGATTATCTGTAGTATAGATGTTCGCCTACTAAACCGGAGCTTGGTGCAACTGGTCATTACTGATAAGTGCAAATCTTCCATGACATAATGACGGTAACAATTGTTGATCAGATGTCAGCTAAAAAAAGCTACTTTTTCCACTTTGATGCAACAGATGACTTGCTAAATGTCGCATTCCTGGATTTGACGTGCTATTTTGGACTCGTCAAACCAGACTTCTGTTGCACCAAATTTTTTTTTTGTCTTCAAATAAATAAAATGCATTTTAACGCCAACAAAAGCTCCCGGGATTCGGATTTCAATGGCTGAATTGTTTTGTTGAATCGACATCATGCAACTACATCCAACAAGTAGTTGCGCTGTCAATCTGACGTTGGACTTAATCAAGAACCATTGTTGGTGCAATGGACCTGGGGATCACGAGGGGGAAGTTACATCAATTTTTGAAGACCAACGCCCTATAAACTATACATCCCGGTCAACATATCCAATTTTAAGTTTAACTGGCTTATAAGGCTTTTTTTAAAAGCTAACTTCTACTGCCACTGACTTATCAGGTTTAGGGGAAAACTTTTCTGGCGTTTTGTTAGGCCTGATTATCCAGAATTCGATAAGGGCGTATTAACAGCCATTACCAATTTCTGAGTGCTTTTTTCTCAGGGTCGACAACTAATTAAAGATAATTAAAGTTAGCCGATAAAATCTATAATGGAGCCAAACCACCACAATCCCAAAACTTCCAAATAGGGGTAATTTCGTACTGAAAATTAACGAACCGTTATGTTTAATCGTCAGAATTTTGCGGAAATTGATACAAACAGGCTATAACGAATGTTTCCTGAACGCAAACCCCATATCGGATTAAAGTAAAATAAATATACTAAAAGTTACAAATTATTTTTATTTTATGGTATGGTTAATTGTCAATATCTGGGATTAAAACCTTTTATTTTGAAATAACGCTTGATATATGCTTGATGTTGAAAAAAAAATGCACATGATTACTCAAACTCATTTTACTAATTAACGAATACTTATATTGTACTGTTGATTGTTAATAACGGGTGATTCATAGTTTCATGTTGGATGTGCTAATGCACTACTTTTTGTACATTAGTTATAGAACTTTGAAAGTTATTGAAACTTACGTTTTTTTTATTATTAACGTTACGGAGGTGGTTCTAATTAGTGATAATATAAATGTGATTTTATGATCACAAAACATCAAAATGTATCCAAATCGGGCCATAAACAAAGAAGTTATCACGAACAAAATCTAGTGGCCCCACAATCTTCTTACATCTTACATTCGACGACAATTTCTTAATCAGAGATTAAATTGAGAATTCAGCTATTTAAACTACTGTTTTTCCCGCCATTGCATCCCCATTTTGGCACAACTGCTTCCAATGCATTGTAAGCAATTGTGCCAAAATGGGGATGATCATGAACGCTCCAGTCTGTAATCCAGGCTCCATTTTAATTGGCCGTTAAACAGCCCACTAGAGCAACAAGTGTCTCCCATGAAGAGGGCATTAAGGGCCTGTTCTGAAAAATCTCACAGTGCCAAATATTAACCCCGTTATTATAAGCTGCCGTATTCGTTCCGCTTCGTTCGTTCGCTTTTGTTGGTTTAATAAAAAAGAGCACGATAAAAAAGGGAAACCTCCCATCTGTTGAAAATATAAAAAAACTTCACCTCAACCCCTTCACCCTGACCGCACAAAAAAAATCTTCAAAATACGGTTCAAAAGGGGTAAACGAACATAACCGCAGAGCACACATGCCAAAATCAATGGAAAAGAAAAACGATTTGCCGTCCCATTTGACAAAATTCGAAAAGTGCCAAAAATCCAGTTGTCCAGCTGGACATTTGGGAGCAATGGAGAGATTGTCCAGTTCTTCCGGTCAGCGATTAGGTCTTAATTCACGCCAATTTACGAGGCCTCAGAATAGTAAATGATACTTAAGGCAAAAATTGCTGGAAGTGAAAGGGTTAATGCGCCCCTTGTCCGGCACGCGACTGGTCAGCTGGTCAGTAGCGTGGGAAAACTGCATCAAATGTAAATTACCGTTTTAAGGGCCTTAGGACAGGAGGTCAACAGTTTGAAACTTTTCAGACATTTTACAACAATTTTCAGTCGAATTTAGCACGCATCTGCCTGGCTTTGACCACCATCTGCACTTACTAAAAACGGTTTTCTAAACGATCAATTTAAAAAAAAAGATCGTTTTCACTGATATCTGTGAAACTGCTTTAGGATCGATAAGGAAATATCGTGAAATGTGAATACTTGGGATTATTTTTGGATTATTTGTTGAAATTCTGAAAAAGTGTTCATTAATGGACACTTTCCGAAATGAACCAGGTCAAATAGAATCAACCTCCTCCTTTCCGAATATGGCATCGTTTTTACTTTCTGATTAACAGATGTAGGGATATTCCCGTCAATTTCTGTCCCAAAGTTAGCCCATCGTGTGGACAAACTTTGGGACAGGGCGTTTTTCAATGTGGAGAAATTATATTGATCCCTACATGCATTAGTATACTCATATATGAGTAAAATATACCATATATGGTATATTTTCCATATACCTTTCCCCATGAAAAAATCAAACAAAAACACTTAAGGTCGGTATGCACCAGAGGAAACATACACAAGAAACACTGAACAAAAACTTTCAGCATGTTTTTTTGGAACATGTGTATTTTTTCCTTTGATCCGGCACATGAAACATTCACATGCTACCTTGGTGTGGTGTCCAGAAGTGTTTGTGAAACATCAGTCGAAAAACGGCCATTTTCTGACACATTTCGTGTTTTCTGGCAATCGCCCAAGAGGCGGTCTGGATCAAAGGAAATTTGCGACACATGTTTCGAAAAACATGTTGGAAACATTGTTTCAGTGTTTCTTGTGTTTTTGTATGTTTTCTCGGGTGCATACCGACGTTTAAGCGATCGCAAGGAAACATCGAAAGGTGTCAGAAAATGGCCCTTTTTCGACACATGTTTCACAAACACTTCTGGACACACGAAGGTAGGATGTGTAAGGTCGGTATGCACACAAACACATAAAACATTCACAAGAAACACCGAACAAAAACGTCCAGCATATTTTTTGGAACATGTGTATTTTTCCTTTGATCTGGATCGCCTCTTGAGCGATCGCCAGGAAACATCGAAAGGTGTCCGAAAATGGCCGTTTTTCGACACATGTTTCACAAACATTGCTGGACACACCAAGGTAGCATGTGTATGTTTCATGTTTCTAAATGTTTCTTTTAGGGCATATGCACCTTTATGGGACTTGTTAAGAAAATTATAAAATTACTGAAACAACTTTTGGGTCAGTCCCAAATTACCCTGCTGTTGTCTGGTTTCCGACAAACGTAACAATTCTGGAGTAATACATTCTTTTGTTTTGCATTTTTTTAATAAGTGAAATAAATTGTCATATTTTTGGAAAAATTCATGTAAAACTTTTCAACTCAAGCTCAATTTACATTACGGTGCGACATTGAAAAAAATCCACATTTAAGAAGTTTACAATAATTGTGTAATATAGTCTGGAAATCTGGCATCACCCTATATAATAGCTTTGCAATGGGAGGGCCATGTATTGTAACTGATGTCCACAAACCATGAGCGCCCTATAGGTGAGGGGGAGCCCTAACACGGAGCACTGACCCACACAGGGGGGGGGGGGGAAACTTATCGAATTTATGAGCCCAAATGCCACGAATACATATCGAGGGTGGGGTAGAAAGCAAGGGCGACCATAAAAACTCGCAACCCTAGCGGACGAGGTTCACGCCCCACCAAGGAGCCCTTTGATTTTTTTTTCAATAAAAGTATTACTTTTATCTCTATGAATATTGCCATAAATTGTGTCATCCTGAGTTATTATCCCGTGCCAACTACTGCAAAGAAGCCCTTCATTTTTGTACTTGTGCAACCGTTCGGCAATTATCGAACCATTTACTAATGCTCCTTCTGCTAATACTAAAATTGCCTAAGCCGATGGTTAATAACGTGGAACGAATGGCGGCAATGAATTTGAAATTTCGCGTTATTAGCGCAATTCATAAGTGGAAAAAACCTGTTGCTGATTCCCACAGAAGTCGGCAACACGTGTCTGTCGAATTCCACGCATCCTTGAAAACGGACATGACGTAGTCACGTGATGGTGGGGTTGCACTGCAAGTGGTGAACTATATACTACATAAGGTCCTTTGTATACTTGCTTTGTTTTATTAACACAATCAAATATGCATATACATTAGAACCTGTTTAAATGCATCCTATGTAACTGATTAACCTCTCTAAAAGCATATAATCGAATTGTCCGAATTTTGAAGAGCAGCTACCAAAATGCTTATGTTTAGGGTTTATTGAAATTTTGATGAATACGAGATGTTGACAAGTAACTCGCGAAAACATGGAAACACACCTTATTGCACTATACAGTGGAACCTCGGTTTACGAACTTAATCCGTTCCTTGACCCTGTTCGTGAACCGAAAAAGTTCGTGATCCGAATAAATTTTTTCCATTGCAATTAATGTAAATCCAAATAATGCCTTCTTTGTCCTTGAAATTTTTCTTTTAACATGTTATAGCTTTATGTGTGGAAATAATACAGTAAGGAAATCTTTGGATTAATTGAAGACTTTCTTGTTAAGAGCAAGCAACAACAAAAACAACTTTAGGCACCATGATTAAAAATTGCATTTTTTCAGAGACCTAATAAAGAAAAATATTGAACCTTAACTCACATACTAGAATGAATATTCAGAATGGTTTTTCATAATTTTGTAAAAGTGTAAAATTCTTCTTTAATTTTGTAAGAGATAACTACATTTGTCCATAACTTTTGGATTGGTTGATTAACCACCAATCAAAGTAATCTTGCCGAAAACTACTTAAATGAAATTTGCTTGCCCTAAATGTAATTTAAATGAAGAGTGTTTTATTTTATACAATTTATATTTCATTCAAACAAGTGCTGCTATTGAAATAGCTCTGCATAATAACTTACTTTATACAATAACCCTCATTAACCGTATTAAATTTACATGACATTATACTACATATATGCATGTGCCCTGGCGTGTTCGTGAACTGAAGCGTCGTTCGTGAAGCGAAACAACAAATGGTGTTGGTAGACAGAAACGTCCGTAAACCGAAGTTCCACTGTACTTGATATTGCAGTTCATGTGGTAATGGATGGGTTTTCGGAATACATTAAAATTAAAGACTTGTCCAGTATTGTTGAGTTAGATTATTACAAGGATCTGAAAACTCGTTTCTACATATCCGTATTGACGTGCGGGTGGCCAAAATGTCGGTATTCACTAGGGTTAAACACAAAACCTTGTTTGTAAAAGTCTCAGACAACGTGGTTTACATGCATTTTCCTGGCCTCATTACATCCAAATCCATACTAAATGTTTTTTTGCGAGCGGGCAAAATATTCAATTAACCCGTGGGTTTCCATCATGATCCCCCCTATCTCATCTCCCTCCATACCTCACCACACGGCCGGACCACACTACAAATTAAGACTTTTGACATTTTTAGCGATGTACAACAACGAAAGTCGTCCCGGCATGTGGCCATTTTTTGACTTTTGCAGCAGACCAAAAAGGCCAAACACCGGTTGAACGCATGTTGCTCCCCTTCCATTTTTGCCCTTTGCAAATCTCCACACAGATTGAATTTCGTGGAGATTTTTTCAAAAGTCCCCCGTCGCTGTCGTACTGCAGGGCGCCAAGGGAAGGTTTTTCAAGCCCTTACAAGTACGGGCATTGAATTCCTCAGGCACACCCGTGAATTTATTTATGACTGATCCATCTGTGCTATCATCGAAAAACAAAACTTAAAAGTTTTGGAAGACAATTAGAACGGTATCCTACCACTTTGCCGACAACACATTTCGCCGACATACAGTCGAACCTGTCTATCTCAAACCTGTTTATTTCGAAACCATGTATATCTCGAAATTTCTGGAATTCCCTACCTTTACAATCTAAATCAGTGTAATTTCCATGTATATCTTGAAATATGTTCTTCCAAAACCTCTATTTCTAGAATTTCAAACAAGCCTCAATTTCAAAAATCGGTGTTCCTTCAATAGATAGCACACATATAAATTTTTGTTTGTCCAACTACAACTTCTTACAAATTTTCTTGAATTTCAAGAAAATGTCGGACGAGAAGGATTCACAGCTATTACTAACCTTAGGAGGATAATCGAATCAAAGAGGATTAGACGCCAAAAATCCTTAAAAGTCTATTACATGTATTTCCAAAGTTGAAGGTATGCTACAAAATTTGCCACTGTGATTACGTATTCCTTGAAATTAATAAAAAATGTCGTTCGTAAACGAATTTTCTTTTAACATGTATACATAATCAATAATGGAAAAAATTCTATGCAATAGACATTTCAACCTGTTTATCTCGAAATTTTAATCATTCCCATGGAATTCGAGATAGGCAGGTTCGATTGTATTTTACCCTTTTGACTAGGTAATTTTTGGTAAGGTAAAAGCAAATAATATTAACAAATAACATTATAATAAATTATTGTAAAATTGTTCCATAATCGAAGTCCGTTTGTCCCAAAAGGAACTTCACTTGACCACTGTCTGTGACTGTGAGTATCGTACATCGATGGATAGTCAAAAACCAGTCAAAAACTGATCCAAAGACCATTGTACGCGACTTCAAAACTATTCTTGAAGTTCTCCATGGTCCCAATGGTCTAGCCCTATATAAACTGCCCTCACTGTCTGCTGCATTCAAGACTACAATAACTATGAGACGGTATACATGTTTTAAAAGATCATGACAGAATTGTTAGTTATCCAACTTGATGGAAGGAGCTCCAAACTTTCAAATGTTTGTGAAAGTTTATGCATATTATTCAATTCTTATTCAATTTTTCATAATATACAATGGTCTTATTATCCGGAATTTATTGTATCACGATTGCTACGTTCAAAAACTTCAAACAAAATTGTGGACAAGATAAATTTCGAGATTGCAAAGTCCCCATATTTGCTAAATCCACCTTTAGATGATGCAAGCTGCAAGTGACTTAACATCCAACATGGTGCCCTATCCAAGAGGCCAGTATCCAAACTTCTCATAACTTGGCAAGCAGTTGGGGAAGTTTTTAAGTAAATTAACGCGGGGCAGAAGGGGTTCGATAGCAGTCTGGCATGATAGTGACGCCTGGCCACAACCCGCTATTGTTGTTTGTTGGTGAAAGGGTTCGCCGTGCATTCTCATGTTAATTAAGCGCGTTCAACTTGCCGTTCCAAAATAGGGTAATGGATCTAGCACCTCCACCTACTGCATCAGCTGAATGCGGCAACAACCCTTTTGTGGCTACCTACCAAAAAATGGCCGCCATAAGTGGTTTATGCCGTCATAATGGCCCGGTTTTTTAATGGATTAAATGGATCCGCTTATGATATTCATACCAGCCCCACGATAAAAAAAAGCCTAACAACTCCAAGAATCTACGGCCCCCTTTGGTTGGAACTGGAGATTAAAATCGCTTATTTTTATTATTGGCAACTCCGAGGTGCGCAAGCTCCTTTGTCCTTCACTGTCAGCTTGACATGACCATGGCTGCAATACCGTTATCTGTTATCAATTGAATGCCATTGTTTTCGTATTGTATACCGACCATAACATTAATTGAAAGAAAAGTTGGTCACCCAACTTGCCTCGTCATGCGGTGGCCTATGGGCTTATAAGTTACATGAATGTTCAATGTTGTATGTGGAGCTAACTACCTGTGGCAAGAGTAGAAAATGTAAAAAAAAATGGGACAATTAGCATATACTGATGTACTGAAATGTAGTTCCTAAAATTCTAAGAAATGGGAAAGATTGGGAAACTTGGCACCTTAAAAAATGGATGATGGATCAGCTTTTTTTAGTAGTATTATAAAGCATATTTTGTAAATTAAAAAAATGAACTTCAAAACTATGTTTCCACAATTTCAAATGCTTGAAATAATATTTGTTATTTTTTAATATTAATGGATTAAAGCAAAACTGTCCCCAAACAATGGAATTTTACATAATTTATCCAATTTGTAATTTAAGTGTGCAGCATTAAGACGGGTCTCCACCAAGAGTATAATGAAACAGACTCGGATTGTTGAAACAAATTTGTAAAAATGTTTGCTTACCAGTTTTGCTTCAGCAAACTTATGACTCGTTTTCTACTCTAGAATCGAGAGTCTAGACTCATTTTCACGATCGCTCAGGAAGCGGTCTAGAATCCAGATCAAAGGAACTGAAGTTCAACAATACAGTGGTTTGCAAAAATAATGTTAAAGTTTTCAAATATCGATATCTAAATGTAGATATGTATTATGTAGTAGATATGTTTTCAGAAATGTAGATATGTATTATGTAGTAGATATGTTTTGAGAAATGTAGATATGTATTATAAATATGTAGTAGATATGTTTTTAGAAATGTAGATATGTAGATCGTCTGCAATGTGCGGGTCTAAAATTGGGCAGACGGTAGCGAACCTGCCTTGGTAGGAGCGCCATAAACACAACTCATTGAATCCGTTTTTTTGAGTCTTTCGGTGGAGACATTTCGGATTCATTATCATTCGTGTGTCTTCATGGTTTTTGGCTTGTGTATGTGGATTCCAGACTCATTTTGCATGATACTCTTGATGGAGATGTAGCTTCAAGCTGGATCTCCACCAACAGCAACATACAACATGAAGCTGGAAACACGTAAAAGACGAACTTTAAACAATAAAGTCAGAAACATGTTGATGATGCCTGAGGCGTCCGCTTCATGTTGGTGGAGACTCTGCTAAAAATTCGCATATTTTTTCCCCATAAAAATATTTCTAAACATTTTATATGATTCTGAATTTGTCTGCCCATTTTTAGCAAGTCTAATAAAAAAGAACAAAATTAATTTCACTATTTTGTTATTATCAAAATTTTATTTCAAGTTTATTTCAATGATATTTATGTATTTTTTTTTTCTTCGTTTCAGTTATAACATGGGCCTGATACCGACAAAGCGAAATCTGGCGCTCTGTGATACTGTGTCTGCAAGCAGTTTTTGCAGGCAAGTCAAACCCAGAAAAATAACATTTGGCAATTTCAAAGTTATTTTTTTCGTACCAAAATTTCTCATAAATATTTTTTTTTTAGACGGAGGCTGCCAGTGACAATGGTTAAGAACCGCATGGCCCAAACCATTAAAATGGCCACCCAGTTTGTTGAACAGGGCCATGTCCGAGTGGGACCAGAAGTGATTATGGATCCTGCATTTACAGTGACAAGGTAAAAAATCTTCCTCTTGTGATGCTTGTTGATGCTTAATTTTGAAGAAAGTGCCTGGGATATTTAGAAGCTATGTTAAACAAATTAAATTTGCTATTTTCAAAAATGTTATTTTTATAAAGGGAAAAACAACATTTTTGGAGTATTCTGGACATGATAGCGTTTAGAATAGGCATTTATGGCATATCATTTTCAATTTTCAACCATCCAGGCATGAAATTGCAATGACCATTAAGGACTTAAATGGGAAAAATAGAGCACTTTAATGCTCAATATACGAAAATTATTTATAGTGAAACTATCTGACCGCCAGTCTGTAATTAATGACCCATGTCATTCCTATTATAAATTAATTGTTCTTGGTGAAAATTTTTATTTTTGCAAAGTAATAAAAAAAATTTGAAAAAATAAAAAGTTAGAATAAAATGTAGAAATATGCAAATAAATTACCAATTAGACTAACAACTAGAATTTCCTGTGATATTTATCGAGATTACAATATTTGGCACATAAAAAAACAGAAATGTTTGCAAAACTGGTCTAAACTCATTTTTAATAAAGCAACCACCTTGGCTTTAAAAAACCCAGTAAAAAAGCGAGTATGATGTAAAACATGTTTTACAATTTTAAACAATGTTTCAAACAAATTACAATACGATAATGCTGCATCTAATTGATAGATGATATCTATTCGTTTTGGAAAAAACAGGGTTTCAAAAACATGTTTGTTCACAATAAAAGTTTGCTCACCAGTTTCTTGTCTAAAGGCGCATCTCCACCAAGACGTACATAAAATATGTACGTACGTACACGAATTAAAACAACTCAAACCGTGTACGTACACACATAAAAATGTATGTGAAAGTGTCTCCACTAAAAAATGTAAAACACGTGTGTAAATGTACGCACGGTGACACGTGGGTGATTGTTGCTTCAACTGAGCCAATGGCTGACTACAGACTACATACATTTTTCCCCTTTGATCAAGACCGCCTCCCAAGCAATCGTTGAAATGTACGTACATACACGATTATACATACAAAATGGCGGCTGAAAAATACTCGGAGGGCAAACTTTTTCGCATATGTTTGTAAAAAGATGTATGCACAATGTACGTCTTTGTGGAGACACGCCTAAAAGGTTTTAGCAAGCGTTTTGTCAAAAAAGCAGGTTTCCAGCAAACATTTCGGTGTTCGCTCAAGAGACGGTCTGGATCAAAAAAAAAAAAAATGATTGCTGTTCATGGCGCTCCTACCAAGGTCTGTATACATGTCGGAGTGCATTGACACTCGAGCAGACGCCGGTTTTTGACCATACTAAATAGGCCTTGGTCAGAGCGCCGAAATGCTTTTTTGATGTGGACACTATATTTGGACAAACCTGTTTATCGAAATATGTTGGTGAAACCACGTTTCGACAAATTGGTTTGCAGTAACCCTGTTTCTGTTTCGTGTTTGCTGTGTTCTGTACTACACAATACAATGTGTATGGCATTCGGCGAACAATTTAACTAATGTGGACACGGCCTAACAATAAACATTAAAAATGTCCGCCATCAATAAGCACCACCAGTACAAAGTCTACTAGGCCATCACACTTCGCATACTAATGAGTTTGTCCAGTGGTCACCCAAGGGTCAGCCTGCACGACAGGCGGCGTAGGCGGGCATTGACCAAACAAACAATGTGACAGACGCCTGGAGGATGGAGCGCTGTTGCTCGTTTCGGTCCCCCCTCAACCCTTTCGTTCTCATGGTCCGAATTCGTTCACCTTCCTTCAGCCCATCTAATTATACGCCTACCGGGGGCGGACCATAAAAGCCGGCAAAAGGTCAGCCGAGGCCCAACTCCCCCTGGTGAGCAGCATCTCGCGACGCATACTAATGACCATCGTTCTGCATTAAATTCCAGCTGGGAGGGATGTGATTGATCGGCTAGCACTTGACCCCTGCTTTTGGGCTGTCCAAAATAGCTGCATGATGGCATAATAACACGGCTGGCGTGCATGGTGCTGTGCCTTTCCCATGCTACGAGCCGGTATGGTTCAAGCTGGTCACTCTGTGGGTTATTTGGAATCGAAAACTGAAGTTTGAATGGTTGTTATTAACCGTGATTTACCGGCTAGCTTTTTATAAATTGCCAGTTGGTGGTAATCACGCTGGCTTCACTTTTTCATCTTGGATGCGCAATACGGGTGAATGGGATTTGGATGCGAGAAATGATGCAGATAAGCTGTACACGCTTATTCAGTGCAAAAAACAAACCACGAAGACTAATTAAAATTCAAAAATGGAATCCAAGGGTCCTTTCGGGATGTATTTTGATTCTAAGGGATTTGATTCAATGAATTAAAAATCGCCATTTTTTTCAAATCAATTACAAATGCCAAAACCACGCAAATTATTCTTAAAAAATGTCACTTTAGGGGCTAGTTTATTTTTAAGTCAAATCAGTTATTCCGTATTTTATCAATTATAAAGACGCAGTTAATTCCCCTTTCTCCCCCCCTGCCCCATTGAAAACCTCTAGAAATGGGGTGCGTCTTAGAATGGCGTTGTGTTTAAGGTAATAATCGACAGATACATGTATCCAGCTACTTGAAAGCACCATTGTCGCTTACTTCTGGATTCTTGTGACCAAAAAACTTGTATCTAATCTCTGGAAACGCGTAATCAACAATGTTACACTTGCAGATCTACTAAGGGTGGTCAAAATATGCTGCATATTCGTTTATTATTTGAAAACCAGATGTCATACAAAAAATCTGAAATAGCCATTGTAATCAGTAGGAAATTTGCCATTTTTCAATGTAGGACCCGAGTTTGTTGACACATTTATCCCAACGTTTGATGATATTGTTTAATACCACTCTCGTAAAATGCATTATGTTGGCTATGCATGCAGATAGTGCCGAACAGGAAGTTTCACATCATCAAATGTTGGGAATTTTTGACCACTCAAAGTGTTCCTCGTGTGTACATTGTTTGCATTTATTGTGTTTCCCTATTGTTGTTGCTAGTAAATTAAAAATAAATCGTAAACAAATTATTTGTTCTTACAATCAAAGCTATTTTTCTGTTGGTGGTACTGAAATTAATGTGCGTCTTACAATCGATGGCTGTTTACCCTGGACACTACGGAAATTCTCTAGCAACCATCAAAGGGTTATCGTTCTGAAACTTGATTTTGTTTATTTTTTCCGCGATTTTTAAGGGGGTTATTATTATGTTTTTAGCATAAAATATTCTCATTCCCAAATCATCCCTCCGTTTCTTTTTCATGCAATTAATTTAGTGCAGGTGATTTTGTCTCGAAAAAAAAATCATCTTAACAACCCATCGTCAAGCCTACGATAATGTATTTCTCCGAAAAACAACGCCCAATTAACCGAATTACCTGTCGTTAATTAACGACAGGTAGCGTGTATAGCGATTTCGAGCACATCCTGCCTGTCGTTAGCGACATTATATATGCTAACAGCCCGTTAATTACTCCCTTTTTCGTAATTGTAGGACCATGGAAGACTTCATTACATGGGTGGATTCATCGGCGATTAAGAAGCACGTCCAGGAATATAATGAATTGGTAATTATTCTAGATTAAGTTAAAATTCTTCATTTTGAAAACATCTGGCTTTCAAAAACGAAAAAAACCAACCTTGGGTGACAAAATTTGAATGGTTAAATTGTGGGATGAGATGATTGGTAATTTGGTTACCTTCTGTAAAATGTGGGTTACTTAATTAATTGACCATGTTTGTAATAACCGGTCTTTGATATTTTATTTTTTTTCCAGCGAGATGACTTTGAAATGTGATCAAACCTGACCTCAAACCTCGGAAAACTGGACATTATATCCTTATGTATTTTGATAAATAAATGTTTAAATATTTGGTAACTCACTTTTCATGGGTTGGCTCAATTCCTCCTAGTGACGTAATGTGTCTCGGATCACAAATTTGATTTCTGTATGCCATGGATTACTGCAAAGAAAAAAATATTTTGTTTAGTTTGAAAATACGACTTATTCCTTTCGGACCTGGACAAAAAGTTTTGTAGATGGAATTTTTTTTTATATCAGATTATTCTTATATTAATGCAAGGATGTATGTCATAAAATTGTATTAAAATTATAATTAAAAAAGTTACAAATCGGCTAAAATTTTAGCTGCCAGGTTTAAAAGTTCTGTTTAGGCCTAAAGCATGCTAATTAAACCTGACCAGTAATAAAGTATTTCTTATTACTGTACACCTAAGTCTTTAAATTAGAAAAATATTACAAATACAAAATTTTTAAAGGTTTACACATGCAAAACATGCAGTTTTAAAACAAAGAAATTGCAACCATTGAGACCTTGTGGCTAAAATTTTAGCGAGATATGTAAATAAAAAAAAATTTAATTTTTTTTTTATTCTATAACTCCTGTGCGTTAAGAAAACCATACATTATACAAATATAATTTAAAACTATTTAAAAAATGCTTAGAAACTTCTTTAAAAAATAAAATATTTTTGTTTTACCAAATCTGTTGAAATATGCTAATTTCAACAGATTTCACAAATAAACCAGCATTAAGAGATGCCAAACCAGTTGTGGGCATTTGAGTCACATCTTTTCTGAAGGAATAAGACCAAAAACCATAGCTATGGCACCATTAGTTTTTGAGATAGAAGTTTAAACATGACTGGCTAAAATTTTAGCCACCAGGTCCGAAAGAGTAAAGACTATGTCTTGGAATCACCATTTCACAAAAAATGTTGGTGCTGCGAACCAACGCCTTAGATTCATTCAACGCGTAGTTCGAGAATGTACTGTAGGGTACTGAGTTGAATTGAATTGAAGTTTTAGACATGTTTGAACATGATTTTGTGTATTTTAGGGTGCTTTTTCTTGAATGTTGTCAAAGGCCGTCAAACACCACTGGGGTTCCTGTGTCTGTTACACCTTAACCTAGGCAATAATTATCTGGCAAGATTTTTTAACTCTTAAACTACCCATGCAATGTTCACCTTCAGAGAGATTGAAATATAGAAAAACTAAATGGTGGATTTCTGAAAACTTTGTTTACAACATAAAGCGAATCAAAATCAAGTTTTTCTACCAAGACATTAACGAAGGACAATAACATTAGGAAAATCGTTCTTTCAATTTCTTTTTAATTTTGACGTAGGTTTTCGTTCTATAAAATTGCAGACATCAAACGCAACCGAAAAAACTAACCAAAATAAAAATTCACCCAATGTGAATTTCCTCATTTTTTTCCTTATAGCAAATTTGTATGTAATTTTTAAAAGATCACTTTAATTTCCTAACGTCTGACCATCACATTATTTGAAGGTATTTATAGATTGTTTGGAAGTGCAGAAGTACATGAAATTGGAATTTAAATTAATATTGTTTTGAATTCGTTGACTAATTCACATTTTAAGAATCCTTCTTACTCATGAGGCCGAATAAACGCAAAGCAATTTTGAACGATTTTAGGCATTTTCAGAAAAAAAATGCGCCTAAACAACATTGACTTGTGCAAATTTTTAACAAATTGGAAAAATCTGGAATTATGCTTGAAATTCGTGTTTAGGGGGATTACAAGCTGTCCCTTTCAATATGTAAATTTGCAACGACACTCACAGCCAAACAAAAAGAGATTAAATAAAAATAAAAGTTGTTTAAAATAGCTTGTTGGATCAGCAAGTGCATCATATTGTTATTTTTCACTATAAATTGGTAGATTTTTTTAAAAATTAATGCACATGCTGCCAGCACGTGCAAGATGAGAATGCAAATTAACGGACTTGTTTCAAACTTATTAATGAATTTTTAAAAAATCTACCAGCTCAAAGTGAAAAACAACAATATGATGCACTTGCTGATCCATCAAGCTATTTTAAACAA
>JAQGBW010003570.1:0-15981 GCA_034698625.1 Julus scanicus | reverse complement strand
CCATGGATGAATTCCCTACAAGTTTCGTATTGACTTCCATTGCGTAGGATGGATACGTACCGAGATAGTATCCGGATCATGGTCATCGACTCCAGTGTGTCCAAATGGCGCCTTGGCCACTCTATACCACTCCCTGGGTTGCATTTCATACAGGCACCCTGGATAACATTTATAGCTGCTGGTATCTTGTTACTGAATCACCTGGTATATAGGTGACTATTTTTCGAGAGCCTGATGATTCTTAGCACCTTAGTTCGTGGAACGTAAGGGTGTACGAAGTAGACCTTTGTCTTCTATACACTTGAGCTTATCAGAGTTCAACATTTTTACGGTTGAACTGCGGCGATAAGGCTAATTAGTGCTACACGAGTAAAGTTAGGCCTTGGAGAGTGATCTGATGGGTCTTACAACTGTATGTAACTTATATGAGCAGTGATTCAAGAAGTTGGCTAGAAGTTCCAATCGTAAAAAGTTTCAGTTCTTTGTTACAATTAAGTCTTTGTTTGGTAGTTTTTGGGACACAACGTTGCAGTCCAGGAGCACATGCTTTCGCTGCCTATGGTCCCAAAATCTCATGTGACAGTAGTGGACAAATATGGTAAAAGTTCACTGAGGGCCATAGTATAGTTTAATTCCTACTTAGTGTTTAAACAATAGTGGTGTATATGAAAGTTTTAATATCCGAGTCATTAGTTAGGAGAAATAACTCCATGCCTTGAGCATGACTTTAGTCTTTAGTTAGGTTGTTTGTTTGAACACATGGAACATATGCTAGCGTTTTGGCTAGGCTTAATGGAAGTCCAAGGATGGTACTCTTTAATATTTAAAATATATTGTAAATAGCTTATATTTTGTAACAATATATCTGTTATATATTGTCCATATATTCTTAACATATTATATTTTTTAGAAATAAATTATATATATATTATTCATATATTATTTTCCATATGGAAAGGCACGCTGTCTTGTTGAAAATTGGGAAAAAAATCCGAGATTTGTGACATGTCTGTGACATGCCAAATTTTATTTAAATCAAAGCATTTTTCAGGTAGTTGTGGGTTTTTTCTACTTTTTTATAGCTCACATTGTAGACTGCCAATCGTCGACTATTTATGTGACATATAAATCGTTTATCATCTACACAAACCTAAGAAAGATAAACAAATAACAATGGTAATCACGAATTTTGGCTCATAGAATAGATAGATTGTTTCTAATAGTTTCTAATTCATGCTGAACCTGAGTTAAAATATAATTGCTTCATATAAAGATATGGCTGTTCAAAAACTTTGAAGCAATGGATAAAAATGGTGAAATCCAAACACATAAACCTCATATCATATGCTTTCTATAATACAAATGGTGTGGGCTATGCTTTAGGTAGTGCAACATTTCATGGTTTTTCTTGTCCTGTTCATAACAATTAATTAAAAGCCAGTTTCAGTTATTATGAACGTGTTTTCTAGTCACATAAAATTAACACTAATCATGTGAGGTATTACGAGGTAAACTGGTATATCTCGATAGGATTTAGGTATTATCATTGCGACAGTTCTTTTTTTTAAGCTAACTCACATAATACAGTTACTGAACAAAATAAAATATCTATTGCATTCCAATAATGCATTTTCCTGCAATACTTTCTTTAGCTAAAGTAGTTATATTCTAAAGACAAAATATAAACTGCTGTGCAAATTTAGTTCATCACCTACATTTTTGTACATAACATTATAGAAACCATGCTATCATTCAATATTGGTTTTACTCTTAATTAATTGTCATTTGTAAAGCAGTTATGATGATCAAACATTGGGTTCAAAAGTTCAGAATGCAATAACAATTAATAACCCTGATCACTGCACTATTTCCACATTTGCCCTCTGTGAGAGTTTTGCAGTTTTTCTTCCTGTGAAACATTTGAATGTGTTTTGGTGATTGGTGTGAGCCCTTAGTTGTTTTGTGATTGGTAAACATGGACGGTGACCATCTTGCATTGGACGAGAATTCCTTAAGATTAGTGAGTGTCTAAAGTTAGGCATAAGCCGATGTGCCATCGCACAACACCTTGGAATCGACCAACCCTCTGTGTCAAGGGCTCTCTTACATTATAGAGGGACTGGTAGACACAATGAAAGAACCGCACCTATCTTCTACTGGTGGCAGTGAGAAATCGCTTTTTATGACAGTAATCAATTCCAAGGACAACTCGACTGGTAGAAGGCTACTGCAGGAAGCTGGCTTTTTTCCTGACGACCTGCTACAGGCCCCCTTCTCACCAGGGCTCACAGAGTAGCCAGGCAAAGATGTGTACAACATGTAAACTGGAATAGGGATGCCAGAAGAGCTGTTCTCTTCATGGACAAGTCACGATTTGCTCTACTCACCTGATGGAAGGCAAAGAGTGGGAAGACAATTAGGAGAGAGATTGGCTCAATGTAATACAAGAGTCAGTTATGGAGGGGCTCCATTATGGTCTTAAGCGGTATTTGTTTGGATGCCTGCACAATCTTCAAAGGGTATGTGGTGGCGCCCTGAATACACAGATACACACATGCATTCTGGAGCATTATGTGGTGTCTTTTGCACCATTTATTGGTAAAACGTGTGCTACTCAATGACAATGCAAGGCCACACATGGCTTTTGTGGTTCACGAGTAACTTAAAGAGGCCAGTATTGCAGTATTGTGACTTTTGTCAATCTCAGCAAGAAATCCAGATCTTAATTCAATTAAGCATGCCTGGAATATGTTGGGTAGATGCCTTAGAGGCAGGATACCACTGCTAAGCACATTAATGGATCTTGAGCAGGTAAAACAGTTAGTGATGCGCTAATTTTGCACAGCAGTTTATATATAATATTACTGCTGTATTTCAATTTATTATTTTACATTCAAGAATACTATGTGATAGAAAGCAATGAAACCTAATTAATGTATAAGGATCATTATGTCAAAGCAAGGAATAACTTTCTTTGTGTTTATTGCAGAATAATGTGGAGTATATGTGGATTATATAGATTTTAGCATGGATTATGTATTATTATGCTCTTGTGGAATGCGTATTAGTATTTGTTTTGTTGTGAAATTTTAGCTACACAGTCTCCATTGGTACATGCTTTGATTACTGAGCCAGGATCTATAAATAGAGGGTAAATAATTTTTTCCTTTCCTCAAACTAGATTGAGTATACCGCTTATTTTTATAGTGGCTGTTTTTATATTTTAGAGTAATTCAACAAATCATTTCTGGAATACAGTGCGACGACATATTTAGTCCTTTAAAAATCATGATTTCCGAACTTCGTAAAAAGGGGACTGGCTATCGAAGCAGACATTACAGCATTTACCGTGACCTTCTCTTTTTATGCATCACCTTCATTGGACGACAAAACATGAATTTAAGTAAGTTCATTTCGGTTTATTATTTAGCTTGCTCGTGCATTTGAAGCATGAACATGCTGTTATGTCTAAGGGATCAGATCGATCCCTATTACGTGAAGAAATAGCAAGGCACAATATGCATTACGAAAACGTATTTAATAAAATCAGCGAAAACATAACCGTTTACAGTGAACTCAAAGGGGCTAAAACTTAAGAAAACATAAAATGAGCCCGAGCTCGTGTGCACATTAAAAACAGGTGACCAGCTTGGTCTTCCAAAAAACCCGGACTGCCCTTTCTACCGACTCGAGCACCCCCAGCAAACCTTGTATCAGAATGCTGGCCAGCCCCGGGGAAAGGCCTCAGGGATTGACTTCGAATAGGACTTAACTGTGAGTCCTATGTACAGGTAAATCGCTGAAAATAAAAAAGAGAATTTTCCAAGTCCTTTTTGGGTAAATAGTTTTGAGTCTTTATTCAGGGAAAATAGACAAGTTCACATAGGTCTACACAGGAACATTTGCTCTACAGCCTTTAAGGGTCCTTTGTTGAGTGCATGGCATCAAACAGGATGTCCAGCTTGGCTGACCTAGTTGGCATCTGCCTTTGGGTCAGAAAGAGGTGAATTAAATTCTTTCTAGATCCTACTAATAGCTAATCCTCTTTGTTTCAGGATAGCTTAGGAACTAGTTCTTTTTGTCTCTGGATTATCATAGGGTTATTGGACATTCCAATATTCTGACATGAAGTTCGGGGTCTCATTTGAGATTAGTAGAACATAGTCATGTTCATACATGACAAGTCCTAGCATTTGCTAAGGTTAAGGTAGGCTTGTGAGGCTGATTCGCTTTAGCATCTTATTTGGTTTAAATTTAATTATCAATGATCATTAGAGAGGTTTATTAGTTTAGAGGGGTTTATTTATTGGTGTAAAACATCTACTAACATCATTTTAATAAATATATATTCGGCAGAAATTAGCATAATAGGTCCTGCATAATTCTGCAGAAAGCACGGGCGGATAATCAAATTTATTTATTAGAAACGTAAAACATTAAAAACTCTTGCCTGCCAACTTGCAGGACTTTAAATACAAAAATAAAAGAAATTAGCCTGAGCTCACGTGCAATACAAGATTGACCTACTTTGTCAGCTCTCAGACCCGGACTGCCCTCACTCTCGACCTGAGTTCACCAGCAAGCCTTGTATTAGCATTGCTGGTATCCCCGGGGCAACAGAGAGGGTGCTTATCACGTAACGTAACTCAACATTCTAAACTTACACAACTTGCAGAACATAATACCATGCTTATTTATGCATAATCAACTCACAGCATTAGGGTGACTTTTCTGCACAAAGGCATTGTACAGACTTTCTGCAGAATACCATTGCCAGAAATTAAACCGCAGACATATTTATGCATACCTTACAAAAAATATTTCACAGTGGATAGCGAACCCAGAAACTTACAAATACCAAACTAATGCTTTTACCCACTCGGTTAACCATACTACTTGGAAGTTAAGCATTAGAAAAGGGAGTTATGGTTAGCTAATACTGAGACTACATTACACATTATGTGTGTACACAGAAGAAATTTTTTGGTCAATATATAGGACACCCTTTATTCACAGCAACGTTTTAACTGGTAACCAGACTTCATCAGGCAGACAAATCAAAAGGAAGACACTAATCAATAAAAAGAAAAGGCAGGATCAACAACATGGTCCAAAAATATAATTCCAGTTAACGTTGCCATTTTCAAAGACATTGCAACTAACCACGGGACACAAGGGAAGAGCACAAGTGACGCAACAATAAAAACTGGGGGAACAAGGGAACCAATTCATAAAATATTTAAATCACAAAGGCAAAAAATCTCCACAGTTCTACAAAGCAACAACAATATACATGCCCACCAAGAGCTCTTACACCTTTAAAAATTCCACCACTTCTAAACCATAATTTATAACATCCCAAACAACCCCCTTCACCACTTCCTTCTACAACTTAAGCTCCCACTAGTGGACACGCCCCTTTCAGCTTATTCTCGCCCTCAGATTCTTCTCACTAGACAATTAACCCCGGATGAAGCCACATCTTGCCCTTATGCCGCCATCGCAGTTAGAATTGCCTGCTCATCACGGCCCTATGCCGACCTCAATGCTGCCACCTACACCCTCCAAACATATTTTTCTTATAACATTCTTTTTATTCCTGAAAAGGTTCATCTTCCAGATGCGCCTAAATCCCTCCAGAATCGTTACTAAATATGGTGTGCTCTCTCTACATCCCTCTACTCCCTGTCCTCTATGTGACGCTCCAGCCGGGGACTGGTACCATCTCCTATATCGATGCAATGACAATCTAATCATCTTCACGATCTCTAAATCCCCACTTTTCCCCTGCAACACCGTAAACTTCTTCCATCTACTACTTGCAGACCCTCAAATCTCCCATGTATGGCTCCTCTACAGGGTGGCCAACATTGCCTCACTCTCACTGGTACAGAGCACCCAATCCTTGACCCCCACTCATTGTGATTGAGTTTACTACTAACACCTCATATACGTATCTATACTGTCTGGAGCATGTCAGGTTGGCATCGCCTGTAAGGGCTAACTTTAAGTATTCCTATCTAACAGGGAATTGGGATGCCACCTGGTGTATTAACATACATAACATACCATACCCTCTAAATACGGCGTGACGGGCTGAGACCTGTAGAGCCTTAACTCTATTCTCTAACATTCCAAAATTAAATAATTAAATTAAATAAAAAACAAATTTAAAACCTATTGAAAATTTACATCATATACAAGCCTTTTGATCGACCCACGCGATAAAATTGCATCATAACACATTCGCAAGGTACCAACTAACCTTTCATAATTTTTAGACGAAAGAAAACATCCACCAATCACGCCCAAACATGGGCCAAATTAAGGTCATAGAAGCGGTACAACAGTCCACCACGTCATCAAATCTAAGCATAGTAAAAACCAGGTACAATAAAAGATACACCAAATCCAGGTACAATAACAAAAACCCATCATACAAAACACAACCCATAATACATTATGTACGGGCCCAGCCGGGGCTCTTGAGTCCAATAGGCAGTAGACAGCCGTATTTGCAGAATAAAGAAAACGTTTATTTACTTGATAAACACAACGGTGATCACAGTAGTAGTTGCCCGCAAACTTGCGGGGCTTATTAACAACACAAAATAATGAATATCATATCACAGGGGTTGACCAACCAGGTCGAACCCCAAAACCGAACTGCCTTCCTGCTGGCCCAAACTTCCTTATATATCCTAGGCAGCAGGAATGCGGTTCATTCCGGAACCTTCCTTATTAATTACAACATTCCCATAAGGGCAAAGGACGAATCATGCCATTCAAGGTAAGGCGCGCATTCCATTATACTGGGTTCAGTCCCGTCATGCGCGGCCCTGACCCTGGGGAATGTCACACCCCCCTCCTTAACTTGTTGGACACTCCGTGACCAACATTTCTGGACTGCCAACTTGGGTACATGAATCTGAGAAAACAACAATAACACGCGGTTAGCACATGGGGATACACTCGGATTCAAAACATCTACTAACACCTCATATACATATCTATACTGTCTGGAGCATGTCAGGTTGGCATCGCCTGTAAGGGCTAACTTAAAGTATTCCCATCTAACAGGGAATTGGGATGCTACCTGGTGTATTAACACCAGGTGACAAATTTTGATCAAAAACAACAGAATTTACCTGAGGTGACCGCAGCGAGACAGAAGACAAAGAGAGCAATGCCGGATAACGCACTTTGTTTTCCTGGCCTAGTATACTAAAGCGCGCGCTTGGAGGGTAAGCAGGACGTCGCGCTCGCACCAACTGACACCAGTTTTTAGCGCTAATTTCAACCCTGCGCTCCCGTAAAGCTAAGACCTGCGGCGCTCGACGCGGCAAATAGCGCTTAATATTATCTACATGTACTGTAGAAATCGGCTTTGTGTAGCGTCGCGTATCCCTAAATGCATAATTTAAATCAGTTAGGCGGTCAACAATTTGGTATGGTCCATGTTAAGGGGCTTGAAACTTCCCCTGGCCCCTTCGGGCAGGGGCCAGGTCCCTAATCAGCACCCAATTCCCCACATCAAACCGAACAACCCGTCTACGCTTGTCATAATATGACTTTTGCTTTATCTGGGCCTCACCCAATGCCGTCCTAGCCTCCTCCCGCCGTACCGCAATTGGAGTCTCTGGCCCCACCGCGGGCGGCACACTAACTATATTAGGCACAGGCAACGTCGGCGGAAACCCATGCATCAATTCGAATGGGGAAACCCCCAACAACGCCTGCACCGAAAAATTGTACGCCGCTACCGCCCGAGCTAGGGCTTTCGGCCAACCCCCCTTGCACATACCTTCTGGGGCTGTTGATCTAACTGTCACCAGCAACGTTTGGATCAGCCTTTCTGCTAATCCATCCGCCTGCTGGTGGTATGGGGTGGATACCCTATGCTGGATACCGTAAGTTCGAAAAAATTTCTGCGTACTCCGACTTAACTAGGGGGTTCCACTATCCGAAATTAAGAATTTTGGTACCCCAAATCGGTCGAATAACTCTAAAAAAAATTTCTCAATACTTCGTGAATTCGCATACTTGCAAGGGGCCGCCACACAAAATCGTGTGCCATAATCGACGGCCACCAACCAATAGGTTGCCTGTCCTGTCGATTTCGGAAACAGCCTTGCAAAATCGAATCCCCACTTAACAGCTGGGTCTTCAACAGCAATGGGTTCTAATAACCCCGGGGGCAACGTTTTTGGCAGCTTATTTGTTTAACACTGAGGGCAGGACATAACGAACTGGTAAACGGACATTTTCATACGGGGCCAATAATACGCCCTAGACAATAACGCTAACGTCTTCGTAATACCACAATGCCCTGCCAACGGATGGTCATGGCACTGCCGCATAATGTCCTCCCTCAAGTGCTCCGGGACCACCAATAACAATCTTGGCGGTTCCGATGGCCTATAGAAATAAAGGGTTTCCCCCAATATAACATACCCCTTAGGGGCTACTACCCCCCTAGTAGCCTTTCCTCGCAGTAAATCTAATGTCTTGTCTTTCAACTGCTCCTGAGCCATATTGACTCTATCCTGGAGCAAATAAATGTATGCGTCATCCTCAACTACCGGATAAACTAATCCTTCAGGGCCAGGGTATCTACTCAAGCAATCCACGTCTTTATGTAATCCGCCCTTCTTGTATTGGAAATCATACACGAATTCCTATGTCCTAGCAGCCCACCGGCCCAATCTACTCGAGGGATTCTTTAGGGACCGAAGAGAACAAAGCGCATGATGGTCCGTAACGATGGTAACCCTATTCAAAAAAGGTATTGCCGAAATTTTTCGGCGGCCCAAACTATAGCCAGGGCCTCAAGCTCCGTGACCGTATATCGTGTCTCCGCTGGTAACAACAAACGACTCGCATATGCCAAAACACGCTGCTCCGGCTTCTCCCCCTGGTACAGGATGGCCCCTAATCCCACCCTTGACGCATCTGTATGCAGAAACAGGGGGGCCCCCGGAACAAACATAGTTAAGATAGGGGCGGTACATAGGGCCTCTTTTAAGTGGGAGAAACTATCTTCGCAGACCGGTGACCAAAAAAATGGGATGGTCTCACGGGTCAACTCAATAAGAGGTCGAGATACTGTAGCAAAACCCTTCACGAACCGGCGGTAATAACCGCATAGCCCCAAAAAGCTTTTTACCGCCTTTCGCGTGGATGGTCTTGGAAAATTTCGGACAGCCACCACTTTCTCAGGGTCGGTGGCCACCCCCTGGGCACTCACTATATGTCCTAAATATCTAACTTGCTCAAACCCAAAGAAACACTTCGACGGTTTGAGCTTAATATTATACTGGACCAATAATTGAAGAACCGTAGTCAGTCGTCTCAGAAAAGTCTCAAACGTCGGACCAAAAACGATAATATCATCGAGGTAAACCAGGCAGGTTTCCCATTTTAAATGCATAAAAACCTGATCTAGCCCTCGTTGCATCGTTGCCGGCGCGTTACACAGTCCGAATGGCATTCGCACTAACTCAAAATGGCCCTCCAAACAGGAGAAGGCAGCTTTCTCTTGGTCAGTCTCGCTCATGGGCACCTGCCAATACCCCGACATCATGTCAAGGGTTGCAAACCAGGCCGAGCCCTGCATCGCATCCAACGCATCATCAATGCGAGGGAGGGGATAACTGTCAACGACCGTCCGCTGATTCAGCTTTCGGTAGTCGACGCAAAACCTTACGGTGCCATCTTTCTTTCGAACCAATACCACCGGACTGGAGTAACGACTCTTACTTAGGACAACCACCCCCTGGACCAACATTTCCGCCAATTCCTGCCGCACCACTTCGCGAACTCTTGGAGACGACCGCCTGGGTGGTACATAAACAGGGGTACTATCTCTTGTGTCCACGAAATGCGGAGGCAACCTACTTAGCTCTAACTCCCTAACTGTCAGTGCGAACGCGTTTCGAAATTTTCCCAACAACATTTCTAGCTCGCCACTTTGGTCCCTGGTTAGTGCCGGGCCCAAATTGAAAAGGGCATCGTCCCAATGTGCAGATGCCGTAGCTCCATCGCTCTCAATGTCCTCCTCTTTAATTACGGACATCACCTCGGCATCCTGTAAGGTAGTAATCGAGGCAATTTCCTCCCTCTCGGTTAACATGAGGGCTTCTGCCGTCAGATTCGCCACCTGGAAGAGACAACATAAATTATCTGCTACGGTCATAACCCCACGCGCCGCCCGCGCCGACGTATCTTCTAACGAAAGTGCCTCAACCAAGACAACGTCACCTTTACGCACACCCGCCGGCAAGGCGCACATCACCATAGATTCCGAGCACGCCGGCAGGGTTACCGGCTGCACCAGCCTAATCGGCAAACGGCCGGACTGTTCAGTTCGATCCTGAGGCCTATTCGGCTCCACTTGATGTTTTGTAACGTCCTTTTCCGGTTGATTCACCTGCCGTTCCACGGTGTCCAAGGGAATCCTTATGTCACGTACCATCGGGAACTGCATCGCCGGCTTGTCCTGAAAGCAACATCTTCCAGACATTGGCAATGCAATTAATCCTGTCCGTCGGCAAAAATCCCAACCCAGCAGTGCTAGCCGGTCCGGGAGACGCAATACCCGAAATCGATGCAGAAACTGACGTCCCCCAACCATGATCGCAGCCTCTGCTTCGTCAATACAATTAATGTCCCGCTGGGACACGTCAAATAGGCGTCGTAAAGGGCGTGCTGGTAATAAGGACAAGCCCAAATAGTCCAGCAAATCCGACGATAAAACTGATAAGACCGCTCCACTGTCTATTATCGCAACGATTGCATGGTCACCTACGGACATTACCACCATAGGTGAGGCGACCAAAAGATCGCCCTCCGCCGATTGTTGGTACGGTGAGGATACATCCTCCACTGGTTGATGTTCCACCGCCTCTTCCGGCTGCTGTGTCCTCGTTGTATCCGTTTTACCTCCTGACGACACAAGATTGACCCCTGTCTTGTTCTTTTTGGGGAAATCTCTACGGAAATGGCCCGTCTCGAAGCATGTCTAACACGCTCCAGGAACCGCAGTAGGCTTACTCTGGCTCGAACCGGCACCCGCTGCTAGTGGCACCGCCGCCTCAGCCGATGTCCGCTGTGTCCTTGCCTTACTCCGCCAATATGACTCCTCTAATGCGACTAACGCCATCCATAACTCGTCCAATGTAGAGAACCGTCGATCTCCAATACCCATATGGTAGAACGGGAGAACACCTGCCAATATGACTCGGATAGTATCACCCACTAAAGTATCTAGATTAATAGCATTTGCCATTAATGTCATCTCTATCAAGTATTTTCACACTGGCTCATTGGCCCCTTGCTTCCTTGATACAAATTGCTGCCACAGCTGGGCACAATGTGCCGTAGAGCCAAAGAACCTCTTTAGCTTATCCACCAACTGCGGCCAAGGCAATGATAACAGTTCACGATGTCGGGCAGCAAACCATTTGGCTGCCAATCCTGTAAACTGAGTCCGTATCCGAGACGTATAAGCCTCCCATGGGAGACCTTCAGCCAACATTTGGGCCTCAAACGCATCCAAAAATTTAGTTATACTGCCCGTCCCATCAAAGGTAGAGCCCTGGCTTGCTAACGCCACATACATCGGCCGCTGGTTGACAAGAGCCCTGACAATATGGTCCCTGTTGATATGGCGCCTGTGGGTAAGGACCCTGTTGATATGGTCCTTGAGGGCCTCGTTATTGTTGAAAGGGCACTTCACCACGAACAGTGGGTTCCACTGGCATCACGCCCGTCAGATTGGGATCCTCCCCCGGCGGCAACACAAAGGGCTGTATTGGGATCCGCTGCTGACGTATATAATCAGCATGATATAGTAAGTCCTGCTCGGACCCTCCCCCCCCCCAAGCCTGCAAGGCTCGCTGCCATTGCATGGGGGGATCCACACGTTGATCACATCCCTCCGCTCCCATTGACGTGGAATGCAACATTGGGCCTACCGGCCCCGGTGCCTCAGGCCGCACGTTAGTCGCCAGTCTATTTGCTCCTGCACGGGTCAACATCCCATCCTGTCGGCCACTGCCATTCATTTTATTTTACGGGGTGTAAAATAATCGATCGCGGAACGAACCGCTCCTCCACCATGTAAGGGCCAAGAAGGGGCTCTTGAGTCTAATAGGCAGTAGACAGCCGTATTTGCAGAATAAAGAAAACGTCTATTTACTTGATAAACACAACGGTGATCACAGTAGTAGTTGCCCGCCAACTTGCGGGGCTTATTAACAACACAAAATAATGAATATCATATCACAGGGGTTGACCAACCAGGTCGAACCCCAAATCCGAACTGCCTTCCTGCTGGCCCAACCTTCCTTATATATCCTGGGCAGCAGGAATGCGGTTCATTCCGGAACCTTCCTTATTAATTACGACATTCCCATAAGGGCAAAGGACGAATCATGCCATTCAAGGTAAGGCGCGCATTCCACCATCCGGGTTCAGTCCCGCCATGCGCGGCCCTGACCCTGGGGAATGTCACAATCATAATAAGCCTAATCCCCAGCCATTCCGTCAACAATCATTAATAAAACCAAGCATAAATAAAGTATAACCCACCAACAGTACAGCGAGAGCACAACCAACACGCAACGCAAACCCCAGCCGCCTATCAACTAACTAAAGGCCCCTGCACATTTGAACGTTATGCTATGCTGTGTTATACTATGTCGTTTTGACGTCACTAGCAGACGATTTTCTCATGCATAAGGAAACATAAGGGCCAATGGGAAGATAGATGAAAATGGCCCCGACTGTATTTTTCCGACCAATGGGAAGTAGATGAAAGAAGCCGAGCGCAGAATAGCACAGAAAGAGCAAGAAAGCGTGCAAGAAATATTGGAATGGCACAGAAAGGGCAATAAATATACTTACATAGGTGGCGCTGCAAGCTATGTCAGAAATAAGCCAACATAGAAATGTGTCCTTGTGTATTGACGTTACATAGCATAGCATAGCAGAACATAGGCGACATAACGTAACGTAACATTCAAATGTGCAGGGGCCTTAAAGACAAGTAGCGTATGGCCACGCCAAAGCCAAACGATGGGGGCCACGATCGGGGCAGCGCCAGGACAAATGGTATTCCGCCAGCATAGCCAGGCAAATTGGCTCGGCGTTACCATTACCATGCAAATACGAATTATGGGGGGTGTTTTTCTCTTGAGGACGTTCTGATATTTTAAGGGTATAGCCCCTTGATGTATGGTTAGGTTCATGGACAAGGGGTTGCCTTGAATGTAGGCGCTTTCTTTGAGTAATCTCGCTCTCAGCCGAGGCTCACTCGCGATCACCTTACTATTCTCCCATATAATTGCATCCCCGGAAATTCACTGAACACGTGGTTAGCCAATGAGCTATGTGCGACATTTCTCTTTTAACATCATATTGATGCTGCATTACTTGTTTTAAAAGAGAATTCTTGGCCTGCCCATTGTATAGGTAATTACATGATCCACAAGGGCATTCATTCACCACCTGGCTCTGGGAATTCATTGCTAGATGATCTTTAAGGGTAGGCAAAAAAGACTACTGTATTACGGATTTTATTGGCCACAACCCAACCATATTCTCTACAGAAAGCATTTACTCTTCCAGAAAGGCCCTTCTTGTATGGCATGGGGAGAAAATGCTGTGACGGCCTCTCCCCTGAAAGAGCTGTGCCAACTCTGGGATTCATAATATCATTTTTTTTTGTATAAAGTCAAGGGGATAATTATTCTTCAGGAGGACATTAACATTTTCATCAACAATCTATTCCCTCGACTCAGCCAAGGATGTAAGCTTAATAGCTTGGTCCAATATCAATCTCACCATGCTTCTTTTATTATCATTCTTCTCTTGACTGCCAATATATACTCTAAACTCAAACAATTCAGTCGTATGTAAAGGTGAAATAACCCTTTATTTTCAGCAACGTTTCGTCCATATGGACTTCATCAGGCCGAAATACAAAACTAAATTTAGCAGATAAGGAAAGCCACAATTAAAATACTAAAAAAAAACGTTGTGGGTACAACAGCCACCCAACAAAACTTTAAAACAAAACCGTTGTCAATTTTTATGTACATTGCAACTAAAAGTCAAATTTCAACTGCATCTACATCAAAAATCCAAATTTCCTAAAATACTTCAAAGCTTAAGACACATAATCAACAGTATTCCATTAAGTATATTGCAGATCGAAAAATCATATACCACACACATCATCGTGCTCCAATGTATCCACGCCGTTTCGGAGTCAAATACAAAGCCAATAAAAATCTCCCAGAGAGACAACTCCCAACAATGGTATACTGGACAATCAAAATCAACAATATAAAAACTGTTTTGTTTTAAA
Organism: Julus scanicus; assembly: GCA_034698625.1. Taxonomy (NCBI): domain Eukaryota; kingdom Metazoa; phylum Arthropoda; class Diplopoda; order Julida; family Julidae; genus Julus; species Julus scanicus. The sequence continues at coordinate 1,610 of JAQGBW010003570.1, read as the reverse complement.
GTTTTGTTGGGTGGCTGTTGTACCCACAATGTTTTTTTTTAAGTATTTTAATTGTGGCTTACCTTATCTGCTATATTTAGTTTTGTATTTCGGCCTGATAAAGTCCATATGGACGAAACGTTGCTGAAAATAAAGGGTTATTTCACCTTTACATACGACTGAATTGTTTGAGTTTGGACGCTTCTTTTATGTTTGATGTCATGGTAGCTAAGAAAATCCAAATATCTACCAGCATTAGTGGGTTTCTTTAAATACTCAGTATTAGTATTGCCGTTTACCTCTCTGATTACCTTAACATTAAGGAAACTTAAGCACATGTCGTTTTCAAGCTCAGTGGTGAAAGTGAGCCTAGGGTGAAAACCCTCCAACTCAGACCAGTTCAGGCTTCATGATGGTGAAAACGTCGTCCATGTATCTATTGAGGACAGTAGGGGTGACTCGAGAACACTCCCTAACCTCACTCTCAAGCTCTTCCATAACCAAATTAGCTATAATAGCTGAGATCGGTGAGCTAATGGCCATTCCGAAAATTGGCAGGTAATAATGACCATCAAAGGAGAAAAAGAGTTCAAACACACCATAAGGCCTTCAATAAAGTCAGCCATAGGAATCGGTGTGAGGTTTTTGATTACGTCCCACTTCTCCTCAAAAATCAGTTCAACTCTCTACAAAGGAACATTTGTGTACAAAGAGCACACGTCAAAGGACACCATGATTTCACCCTCCGGCACAACAGTGTCCTGTATAAATTGGGCGAATTCGAATCCATTCTTTACAAAAGTTTCAGTGCCACCAATAATTTTAACCAGAATGTCAGCGTAAAATTTGGATAAGTTGTAAGAAGGCGCCCCGTTGAAGGACACAATAGAGCGCAAAGGACAGTTAGGCTTATGGGTTTTAGGTAGGATATAAATCCGCTGTGTAATACGTACCATTGTTGCTCAAAAGCTTTTTATACACATTGTGTGGGATGAACTCTTTATCAAACCAGTTTTTAACCAACTTATTAATGATATTCTGATTCTTAATGAGAGGAGAGGCAGCAAGTTCCTCATAGGTTTCAGTATCGCTCAATAAGGCGAGCATCTTCTCTTTATAGGCTACCCTAGGCAGGGCCACCAATTTGTTGGATTTACCAGCTTTACCAAACATCGAGACAGGACTTTTTGGCCCCACCGTTTTGGCGCCGGTCATTTTGGCGCGACCGTTTTGGCGATAATTAAATACAGATGTGGTTAGGTTAGGTCCCTAGGTTCGGTCTTTAGGTAAGGCTAGGCTAGGTTAGGTTAGGTCCTTAGGTTAGGTTAGGACCTTTTTGGCGACAAAACTTCACGTACCGGACGAACATAGAGCTCGCACAGAGCTCATTGGCTAACCACATGTTCAGTGAATTCCCGGAGCATGCAATTAAATAGGAGAATAGTGAGGTGATCGCAGGTGAGCCTCAGCTGAGATTGAGATTACTCAAAGAAAGCGCCTACATTCAAGGCACCCCCTTGTCCATGAATTATGTCCATTATTTGTAGTGTAGTTGAGAGTGGGGTGTAATAGGCCATTTTTTACCTTTTCATTTTTAAAACAATGTACAAACCTTAAAACGCAACAATTTT
>JAQGBW010003569.1:0-15982 GCA_034698625.1 Julus scanicus | reverse complement strand
TTGATTGTTGATCTTTTTATTGTATGTTTTATTGACACTTTGTCAGCAGTACTCAATGAGTGTGAAATAAAGTAATATGTAATAATAATAATAATATACATATAAAAGTTATGATGAAGTTTTAAGTTTATAAATATTTGTGTATGTCCATATATGCGTATTGGATCATATTACTGCATGCCTGCAGCGCCTCTATGCGGCATTTTTGAGTGTATTTTTCGGCGGCGCTCCCCCGGGCCCCCCCACCGGCTATTCAATTTCGTCGACTGCCGCGGCGGCGCAATATCGCGGCTGCGACGCGTTTTTTAGTCTTTTAGCGTGCGTTTAATGGATTTTCTGGCATTAATCTCATTAAAAGTGGCGCTAAAAATGTTCGCCCCAACGCTAAGTTATAAAAGTTTGCATCGCAGCAAAGGCGGAGGCCCCTCGGTGGGTCCCGCGTATATGCAAACGCTGGCAAGAAGAGAAAAATCGTAAAATGCGCGAGCGGGCTTTTAATCTGCATATTAGTGCGTCGAGTTGAACTGCACTTACCCCTTCGAACGACTCCATCGACGGGGACCCCCCAAGATTTTTGCGACAAAATCGTCGAAAAATAATCCCCAGCGACCCCCCGCGGACGCGCCTACAGGCCCTAATAGGCTCTTTAGCAGCGCTGGAAAGACGAAGAAAGTACATTTCGGAGTTTTATATGCGCCAATGGCCCCTCTCTCCCCCGTATCCATCCGCGCCATGATGGGTTACATCCCCCCCTCATGATTGCGCACCGTCGAAATACTCGTTGCGGGGTTGTTTTGGATTTGATCGTTCAAAGTGAAATATCTCACATGCGTGCGGAGAAATAAAGGAAATTTAAAGCGAATACGAGAGAAGAAAAAAAGCAGCATATTCGTTGCATGCATGGCTGAGTGAATGTATTTTTTGAGAAATTCATCCCCCCCCCTCCTCCTCCATCTCCATTTTCCATTCCAATCGATGAGTTCAAGATGATGTTTAAAAGATGTCTCAAATAGAAAACACAATGCATTACCAGAAGTTGTGTTTTAATAAATGTGTCTGTAGAATTCAGACTTTTAAACAACATGCTCCAGGTTTTCATGAAAGATATGAATTTCTGAAATTTTTTAATTTGCACCTATTGAAGAAACACTTTTTTTGGTTTCTAAGTATACGATTGGAAATGCAACTTGTTCAGTTGTATTTGAATTGAATGCTGAAGTATATAACTGTAACTGATGTATAGTATTGGACAGATTTGAGAAAATTGGACTAATACATATATATAGGAGTACTGATTACGATTGCAGTGGAACCATATCAGTAGTCATGAAATGATTTATCAAACTTGGGAAAATATGTACTCATATGCAGAAGTGCTGATTACGAGTACCTGTGGAATCATACTCCATGCATATATGAGTTGTATAGTAATCAGGCTTGGGTAATCCGTATATATACTCATGGATGGGCTGTACTGATTAACAAAATGATTATAAGTATATAAATGTAAAAATTAGGCTACATTCATATTAGCTTTTAGGTTGACCCTCATTTGAAGTTACTCATTCTCGTTATTCAAATGTTTTAAATGCTACTCAATTACTTAAGTATTTCTGTTCATACTCGATTACATTGGTACTTATTATTTCAGATTATGCTAATGCTCTATTGTAATCACCCATTGTGAGTACATTTTTGTAATCGAGTGCATTGTACTAAATTTTGAGTACACTTGCCTCAAACTTACTTTTGTACATTTTGTATTCAATTACTCTTCGTATCCAGCACTCTTTTAATCTTTACTCAAATTCATGCAATGTATACTCAAATACTGCTCAACACTAGAAATATTGGAAAGTATTAACTTTTATGGAACAACAGCTGAATATAATAAATACGTTTTTGTGCAAATTTTGTTAATACCAAAACATATACTATTCACTATGTATGAAAAGGAAAATTGTATTATTAATTTGTCATACGAAATTACATTTGCATTAGTTATAACATGGCACAGACCCCTATCGTGTATACATTTTGGGTCAATAAAAAACATCTATACCATAAACATTATGAATCACGCATGCGTCGCTCGTTGATACCCCCCATTGATATCCTTGCACACGATCCGGAAGCACACTTGACGCCTGCGCGTCAGCATACATGTGGACGTTAAGCAACCCCTCATGTTATTTTTTTTGGTGAAAATTTCGTCCCTTCTATACATATATCATATATTTTTATGTCCTATTATTGTGCCTCTATACGCTACAGCTTTAACGTATATTTCGACTATCAGAAGCTTGATCTCCTTTATGTTATAGGCTGGGAATATTGTTTGCCATACAGGGAATTTACTGCAACATGGCCACCTTATACTAGTAACTTAACTCAGTTTTTTTCTGCAATGAGTATAAAGAGACTATAGATGGACATAAAACTCCATTTTGCAACATATCACCAGAACTGAAATGTTCGTATACTATATAGCAGTTAAATTTGAAAACATAGTCAAAAATACTGGACACCTTACTTTTTTTTAAAAAAATAAGCACGTCTTTGTGGTGGAAATGGTGGGAGGATATGTTCTAAATGTGGACATGGGGGAAAAGATGTGGGGGATGAATTTCGGAGACGATCGACCTTAACATTTTTCGAGAATTTAAAAGCTGTTATTTTTACAAGTTGTGTAGCTTATAGCACATTTGTCATTTGTATTTCCAAGTCATTTTTCGCAGCGCCACCGTGCGGTTATCTCGACCGCATCTCTGGGACATCCCGCAGTTACGGCGCTCTTCTCCCATGCAGTCTTCAGCATGAGGATGCTGTTTTCATTGAAGAGCTGCAGCTTTAACAGGGCCAAATTGTTTCTGATTTTTGATTTGAAACTCCAATCGGTCCAAAAGGGGGGCGATTTTCTATAATGAAAAAAAAAGTGGCATTATTCAACCTTAGCTAGTATTGTCAGCCTTAGAAGGTGTTGGAGCGCCCCCAGCGGCGCGCCGAGGACACCGACGGCGCTTCTGTGTCCCGGCTCTCCTCATCCCGAATTCTATGCGTTCGCACGCATAGCCATAGGAGAAGATTTGGCAAAACAGCTCAAAATATAATGACAGGGTTGGCAACTTCGATTTTCCCGCCTGACAGATGTTAAGAAAAATACATTTTCCACCCACTGAGCCGAACACGTAAACCCCCTTCGAACGCCTTGGGAGGCGACCGAAAATCACAAAAAAACAGCAACACAATGCAACAATTTGTTGCGTATGATGATCAAACGATTTGGACGGATTTTTTTTTTACATTTCGGTGCTCAATTTACGAATCGTGATTTTGTTTTGTGCGAATTAAGCTATATGTGCAATAGGATGGGCTCGCTTCGTCTTCTGCTCTCAATGGGTCCTCTCGGGGGTCCATCGTGAATACATAGTCGAAAAAACAAAACAAAATCACGCCAATAGCAGCGACTGAATCTCTCGTGTAAAAGCTGAAATGCTACGCTGAGTTTGCATACAAATTTCGGTTGGCGGATGACGGAACAAAGGGGCAAAGACATTCTCTGTCTTATGTTTTTTTTTTATATTTTTCATTCGCAATGAAAGAAACGAAATTATAGCCCTGGTCGAACCGAATGAGCCTATAACACCTGTTGGAAGTCACAGGGAATGGACTCACCATTACACCGTTGCTATTTTTTTTTCTGTTAGTGTTATTGTTAATCCGATAGTATTATTTTCCTGCATTTTAAGACGCTAGGCAATTATGTACTTATTGGTCCAAGTACCTTTGACTTTTTTTGGGGATAATGGCCGCGAAATAAGGTTACTGGACAATTTTTGTCGTTTCGTGAATGGGCCCACCCATGCGTGCATTTGAAAACTCCATTCATTTCTAGATATTAGGACTTCAATTCCCACAGTATGTAGTATAATGAACTGTTTGGCTGGTGCATATATATGGCCAGTGTTACAACACATGTGGAATGCAATGGACATGAATACTACATGTACATGTCGGTTTTGCTTATTGAACAGTTTTTCTGGACACCCTACTTTTCAAAAAAATATTATAGGACGTCCATGAGGTGGGAATATAGGGCTAAAATTGACACCATGTAGACAGGTGGCGGGGTGGTCGATTTTTAAAGGAATTTCGGGGACGTATTTTCTGAATGGCCTCTTATGCATTTTTTGAAAATTTTATTTATTTCTTTAATGATATATCATTACATGTTACATATATATATTGTGGGTGGGCCTCAATTGTATCATATACAGCAACAGATGGCACTGCGAATATGTTTAACTATATTAAACGCCTTGCAGTGCCATCCCCAAATGTTACGAACACAATGACCGCAAGAAACTTAACATGTACATATATGCCTTAAGCTGACTTGTTGGGTTTATTAAACGTTTTGTCGAGATTTCAAGATTGGCACTTGGCCATTAGCCTTTAAATGACCAGGGTGGTCCGGCATTGTAATTATTCCGCGTATACGATCTAAAATTCTAATAGCAAATCCGCGACCAAATTTCCATAAATGACCGCATGCTGACCACTGTATTTGCTTAATTACGCCGCAATGTCGTCAATAGCAGCTGGGTCGATGTTTCCAAGTTGAATTCATGATACGCATTCAAATGACTTTTGAGAAATCTGCTAAAATTAATTTACGCGAATTCCGCAAATGTTATTTCGACATAAAATTCTGTTTAATGTCTGTTATTTACGATCGTAGCCGCAAATAAAATATGAATCCGAATTGGCGACCGATATCATCTTTGGTATTGTTTTAAAATGCAAAGGAGGCTTCTCGAATGGCGATTACAACGGCGCTCCACCCAAAATTTGTTTCCTTATTTCGTTTTATATAGATGTGGGTCCTTAAGATATATAGGAGTGCTGGTGACGCAGATATAAATTAGTATTGAATGGCTTTGTTGAAATATAAAAGTTTGACGAGTTTTTAATAATTTAAGACATGTTTTCTGATAACCCCTGTTGTCTTCTATTGGTGCCATATTTAACGAAGACTTTATATTATTCAGATAAAAATTTGGCGAGTTTTAACTATTTCTTAATGTGACGAATTTGGTGGCGCTGTCAGATTTAAATCATTTTTATTGTTTTAACGTGTTTGGCCCACCCAAATAACTTTTTTGGACACCCATAGCTTTTACCAAACCTAATAAAATACGCGTCTATCGATTGAATAAACTACATTCCAGGCTTAAATTATTAACTTTTTATGTACATAAATTATGTATAATATTTGTTAAATTAATTTAAACTTCCTGGAATTAAGTTTTATTATCCCGGAATTGTTATTTTTCAATCAAACGATAACCCATGTTGTATATCTGATCTATAAAATTGTCTCCATATTAATATCATTTTATGTATCAAAGGATATTAAGTTGAAATTTAGGTTATACTGTGTGAAGCATAAAAAAGTAGAACCCAATAAAAAAAATCACAATTTCGTGAAAAATGCTTCGATTTAAATGAAATTTGGCACTTACATAGAACAATAGTGTAGGAACAAAAGACTTATTACGGACTTCCGACAAATTTCGGATGTTTACATTTTTTTTTAACAAGACGATGCGCTCGCTCACCGTGCTCGAGAAACAGTTAATTGAACTGCTGCTGCAACGGGAAAAAACGTCACAGTTCATCGAACACAGCCACTGGCCACCAAACAGTCCGGATGTGAATCCAGTGGACTACAAAATTTGGGGTTTTCCCGGAAAAGGTTTACAAATCATAGGTTAATAATATCGAAGACTTGACACTGCGAATTAAGAAAACTTGGATTGAATTCGACCAGCGCATGATCGATTCGTCAATCAAAGAATGGCACACTAAACTCCGGGCTTGTGCAAAGGCCACCAGAGAAATTTTGAGCACATTTTGAAAATTATTCATTTTTGTTCCTAAACTATTGCTTTATGTAAGTGCCAAATTTCATTTGCATCGAAGCATTGTTTACGAAGTTGTGATTTTTTTTATTGGGTTCTACGTTTTTATGACTCAGTGTGTAGTTTTCAAATTTGATATAGAGTTTATCCGTCACTAAAATACTTCTTCAGACTTATATATACATGTGTTTCCAATGTTTCTGTTGTTCGTTAGTTTAAGTTAACGACAGCAACAATAAATATTAAATAGTGCTGCGACTTAACTTTTTTATTACTGACTTTATACCTTAATCAAAATTCGTAGTTTATACGAAAGAACAGCTTATGCATGTATGCAATGAAGTCTTGTATACGAAATATTTGAGGGTATAAATGAATCGTAAAACACTTGTTTTAATCTAACAGTGGAACTTAAAATATTTTAGACCATGTCAAATGGATTCAGTAATAAATTAATATTCCTGACGTGGGCCAAACAAATGTAATTAAATTAGACGCACTTCTTAAAGGCAATAACTTTGAATTATTGCATATGCACACTATTAATTATAAGCGCTAGTGAGGTATATAATGTACTTAATTATTATTTTATGGATCTCTTTAATTATTCTTCAAGGCCTTGTTTTTCTTACTCGTTTATTTTTTTAATATCAATCATAAAATATCCATTAAATAAGAATGCAATTACAAGTTGCGAATATTTATAGAAGTATGTAACGTGTTTTCCTATAAGTTTTTTTTTCTTTTTTTAATTTAGTTTGAAGATGATATATCATTCATTTATAAGGATATTTTACAATGTGAATCAGTATAGTCTGAGGGTTTGAAATTAAGCAATATTATGCATTAAATAAACTAAACTTTTGTGAAAATATTCATGAAATTCGATGAAATTTTACAATGTTAAAATGTACAAGGTGCGTTCTAGTCGTGCCATCCGATTTGCCTTTTTTTTTTCTTTTTTTTTTTTTAATTGTTAGGGGCAATGCAAAAAAGACGTCCCCGAAATTCCTCCAAACATTGATCCCCCCTCCCCACCCCCTGTCCACATGGTGTCCATTTTAACCCAGAATCCCACCCCCTCATTTTCGTCCTTAATTTTTTTGAAAAGTAGGGTGTCCAGAAAATTTTTTGGAACATATACAAAGGCTCATCCTATAAATTTTCAAGCATCTGCCTCACTACCAATTCCACGGTATTTTTTTCCAGATTTTTCTTATTAACCGAAATCTTCTGACATCGAAGGAAAATTCCAGCATAAAATGACATGGTGTTTAGCATAAAGTTAGCATAATTCCCGACTTTCCCTAGGTTTTAAAAATTCAAGTGCATTTGGGACTGGGGACATGGTGCCTACATGCTAGCCGAGCCCCTACCCCTCCCCCCTCTTGAGAACGTTTTTTTTTGTATTGGCCCATTACAGTATTTTAACTTTGTTTAGTTTCTATCATGTTTTTAATTTTATTTTCCTGCCTGCAGATTGTTGAGATATTTCCAAAAACTGGGTTTTGGGGAAACTTATTGGCTTTACCCTTGCCCTCGTCTATCAGAGTTCGCAGTCCCATCAGTTTTTGTATTTTTTATTTGCCTCTGCTTATGGTCCACATATTTCACCATTATTTATAGGCTAGATCATAGCGAAGTTAAATTATACGTTTTTTATGCATCGGAAATAATTTCTGTTTAGTGGTTGTCCCTCGTCCATCGGCCATCCATATGCAATAACTCGTTTTTGTTTTAATGCCTTTTGGTACGCTTCCAAATACCTGTCTTGTGTAATCATTTATACAATATTTATGATTATAGGCGTTTTTTTTAACTTCTGGTATTGTATAAATAAGTCGTAAATTCAGCAACTGTCACCGTTTGTATTTTTACTCGTTTTGATATGAAGTGTTGATAGCAGGGCCATATAGTTTAGATAAAGATATAGGGAGACACGTAGACCTGTTGCGAGGTAGTTATTTTTCGCTGGACCACAACTGTTCCGTCAGTTTAACCCCCTGCTCCACCCCCTGCCCACTGGCCCCCTTATTTTTCATCTGCTATAGTGTTTTATTTTTATTTAGCTCATTTGCATACAGTGAGTTGTTTGCTTCTGTTTTTTTTTTTTACCGCTGTCCCTTACCCCACCCCCTGACACCCCTCACCTCTCTGTTATCTCTATATAGAACTTATCCCACTGGGTCGTCCGATACCCCTAGCGCCATTTTTTACACGTAATAAGTGGCCCATGAGGCTCAACGAGGTCCCAAGGTGTGTCCTTTTTCATTTTTCTCCCCTTCATCTATTTGCTTTTTTCCACTGACCGATAAAGTGCTTTTCTTGACCAATTTCCAATAAGGCGTGTTCGAGCATGAGGCAGGTGTCCGGCCAGTTGGGTCAGTCATAAATTTTGGGTAACGAATTAACACCGTTAAATAATTCACCGAAAGTGTTTTTTTCCGCGGTGAACGGAGGGCGCTTTTGGAAATGTGGGAGGTGACCGTAATTAAAATGTTCCCCAATAGGTCCCTGCAAGTAATAACACTTAAAAATAAAAAATAAAAAATAGTTCACTCTGTTCGATTGGGTAGGATAAGAGACAGGTAAGGGGTATTAAGGTTAAGAAAAAAAATGTGCAATCATTCATGGGGAGAGAACCCACCTCTCGTCACCACTTGGTCGTTATTTATGCGACAGAAATGCCACATAATTCAAGCGCAACAAGTGGTTGCTAAACGAAGAAAATATTTTTAAATCTTTATATCGGTGCTGTCAGGAATTTCATACGGCATTTCACTGAGCTGTTTTCGATTGGTCTAATGGGCTGCTTGCATACCTGAAATTGTTGATTTTTTATGTATTGCTGTTACCAGCTCTATAATCGCATCGTATACATGGGAAAATTCTAAGCTAGACTGCATTCGAGTGGTTGAACAGAAAACCGAAAAGTTTAAACCTGAAATGTATTTTTTTCTTTTTTTTTTTTTTTTTCTATTTTCATCATTGAAAACTGAATGGATGTGAAACTAATCCCTGCGAAGTATTGGAAATGTAGTGTATACGGTGCCTATATAAGAATGCATGCATTTTACACCTTTTTACTTCATGTGCATCATGGCCGTATATATGAGGGGGGGAAGGGATATTGAGGATAGATCCCCTCCCCATCCTCTCGCTCTCTCCATCGAAATCCATGACATTTTGGAAATCTCATACCGAATTGGCAAAATATTAAAATGGGCAATTGGACTTTTTCATTAAAAGTGTGATTTTTGTGCTGCAGAAATGCATTTTTTTTTGCATTAAAACAGCGATTTTTCTTAGGTGATAGTGCACATTTTTTTAAAAAATAAAATTGCGGTTTTTAAGGTAAAAACGGAATTTTTCTGCATTAAAACTACGATTTTCTTAGATAAAAATGCAATTTATATTTCGTAATTCTCGGCTCTGCCAGACCCTGCATAAATATGACACCTTTTATAAAGAATACCTGCATGTTTATCGAAGAATACATAATAACTCAAAATAAATCGTGTATTTTTTACTTTACACTATAGGTGGGAGTTGGTAAAACAATATATGTAGGCCAATATCGACCCACAATCCATACTTTGTTTGCAATAAGTATGGTGAAAGGATAGTGTAAAAATAAAAAAGTCACAGTGTATATAATATTGCATCAAAGTTTTAAGTACTATGTGTATTTCTATCAAAAACAATCTTTGTGGAAATAATACTGTTGTAGACATGGTTACCGAATCCTTCTGTAATAATAATAATTATATGCCATGTCAACGTTATCGTGATTTCTTCGAGTTCATCAAAGGTCCCTGCGTGCATTTGTAAAACAAGGGGTTTATACCTTCCACTGCATATAGGGGAATCCCCTCCTTTTTCTAACTGGTGCATTTTGTGGGCATACCCAGGCTATAAATAATTCCAGAAAACGTTAAGTTTCTAGAAAACGTCTTAATAAATAATCCCCGATTAGGCCTGTCACGTCTTAAATCAACAGATGTTCAACATTTTATCTTCCACTTGGGAGAGATATTTTCCCATTCTGTTTCTGGACATTAAAAAAAATCCTCGCTGGGTTCCAGGGTGGGCCAGGGACTCTATCCTGCACCCCTGCCTAATCTACATTATATTGTATATACTTTTGTCCCATCACAAGTTGCTCCCACCCAACCTCTTGGAAACTCCAAAAACTTATTGTCCTCCTCACCAAATAAATTTCTCCCCCTTATATCTCCCATATACGTGACTCTAATCACCCTTTTTTCTTCACCTATAAATGCCCCTTAGCGGTAATTCAAAAAATGTTTTACTGGCGAATATCATTTCGAGAAAATAAGCCCCATAAACAATACGTGTTTAAATGACAAGGAGGACTCGAAAACCGTAAACTGTTTAAGGAGTTGGGCAGGGAAAATGCAAGAAAAAAAACGGATTTTGAAAAAAACACAAAACAAGAAACGATAAAAAAAATGTATAACTTGTTATGAACTTGGCTGACAGCGACTCTTTTTCAAAAAATAATAGTTGTTTACTTGAATTTATGCTGATTTGCTAGACATGTTATGCGTGTGCGAGCTAAATAAATGTGAACTATTCGTTAGGTAAATAGGAAAGCAGTTGACGTTAATTAAACGTAACTTAGTTAACCAATTGCGTGGGAAAGTCAACCATAACCACTCTTTTCTTTTTTATTTATGTGTTGCAATTTTATTTTTTGTGACGTTTTATAACTTGCGACTTTTGTATGATTTTTGACCTAATAAGTATCTTGGGGAAACAAAGAACTGCGTTTTACGAACAAAGTAAAAAAATAATTTGACCCCTTTTAACGAAAAAGGTAAAATTAGAAAATAGTATATCAGGACATGCCCACAAATAATAATATACGTTTTGTGTGCTATTGAATTTGGTAAGGGAATACATTTTCTAAATTCAAAAGGGGTCATCCAAACATTCCAAAAGAACGTCCTTAAGTTGGGGGAAACCATTATGGACATCCACTAATGATGGTGTTTTTCAGTTTTTGGATTTTCTGTTCAATTAAGTTTTAAAGATCAATAAAAAGGGAAATGGACACCAGAAGAAGTGTGTCCCCAGTCCCAATTGTACTTTCTTTAATTTTTAAAACCTCGGCAATGGGCCAGAAAATTTTCTGGACACTCCATTTAAAAAAAAGTACGGACGTATATGGGGGTGGGGATGAGGAGGGGGAAGTCTGGGAAAAAATGGACAGGGCGTAGGGGGAAGGGGTCAATTTTTGAAGGAATTTCGGGGACTTCCTTTTTGAATGCTCCCAAAGTGCTTTTATCATGTCCAAATATCCCTTTGCATTTTCATGTTCAGTTGCACTGTGTCCATCATGCACAATAAACAGAACATTTTAGTTTTGATATTGAATATTTCTACCAAATGTTTTGTTAGAAATAATTTTGTTTAGAAACTATTCTTCCTTTACATTGTTTTTTTTAAATGGAAATCTTGTTGAAGCGTGACATTATTTTAGCAGCAGTGATCATGCAGAAATATTTTCAATTCTCAGGTGAAAATTGATGTTTTAACACCATGCAGCATTTTAAATGAAGATGATAATGGCGGCGTAAAGTACATATAGGCAGATTAGTCAACATCTCCATTACATGCGAGAAGGTAGCTGCTATACCTTCAAATACACATAATTAGCGTAAAACGCATACGCCTAGATGATGATGTTACCGTTGTAAAGTGGCTGACTCCTTGCCTCCGTGTGACCCTTGACGTCTTCTGAGTTCAGCCTCCTTCTACCCCCGCTGCGATTCCAGCGCCGCATTGTGGGACACTGTTTAAGCCCTCTTCAAAGGCGTCCACAATTTTCCCATCCGCGTCCAAGGGACTTTGTGCACGGGTCTAGTCCTCCATTCATAAATTTCATAAAACCTTAAGTCCATGTCCCGTGGAATAATGGGGCCTTTCACGCATTCAAGCCCGTTTTGACACTATAGGCGCATTATGACGAGCATTGTGCTAAAAAGGAGTTTATCCCCATCTCATCTTCTATTTCTGGGGGTCGCCATTTTGGCAGTGGCTATTTCCTCGTTTTCCTCAATGGACTGCCCTGCCTTGCCTGTGCGGGGGTGGAGATTTTTGGCCTATGGATCCCGAAATAAAATTCGTGCATTGTGCGAAATTGTGACTTTGGAGGGTCTTTTGTACTTCGCTCATATATTTTTGAAGGAACTTCATATTTGTATAATAGACATTTGGGAGTCCGTTGAGAAACAGCGTGGGTCGCTTCTTTCGTGTCCCTGTTCACCAGTATAATAGCCCATGACCACACCCGAGACTCGCTATCCGAAAATTCCTATTTTCAATTTAGGTGTTGAAATAACTCGAGATTCTCATGAATTGATAATATCCGTTGGGACCTTTGATCCTTTGATTCCCCATCCACAGTCTTGAATATTATGTTGTAGACTATACATGCAGTGTATACAGTATAATAATGTATACGTTATTATGGAACTGAATATACAGTGGAACCTCGGTTTACGAACTTAATCCGTTCCTCGACCCTGTTCGTAAACCGCAAGTATAAATCTTAATTTAAATGTTTGGAAATTATAACATTTTTGATGTTACTTGCATTTAGTAAAACTTTTTAGTAACAAAGATATTCTGCTGAAATTTTTAAAACAATTCAAGAAACTCTGACCTTTGATTGGTGGTCCAGAGAAATGTGTTCGTAAATTGAAGCATCGTTCGTAAAGCGAAACAACATTTGGTGTTCGTAATCAGAGACGTTCGTAATCTTCACAAATACATAATATGCTTATAGTATGCATAAAATATGGTTCTTTCAAACCCACTATTTTTTTTCTGAATGTTTTCGAAATTTTCTGATATTTTATAGTTTAATTACCGTGTTACAATGAAAATGGCTGCGATTTAGATTGTACTAAATTTATAATATTGATAAATTACCAACTTGCTGAAAATAACCCATTAAAACTTACTTAGGACATCTTAACTGGGCAAAACGATGACTGTCCCAAAGTATCCACATCTTTTATTTCTTTCCATCAAGAAATATTTTATATAAAAACTGTATACTTTATGATACCAGTATTCAAATTGCAATATAGTATTTATCCAAAATGAGATGGATGGTTCAATAATTTTTATAAAAAAAGCTATTTTACTTAAAGTACTATTTTTCGTACAATATATTGTACAGTATGCAATTTCCATATTGATTTTTTGTACATAGGTATATAGTTCTGTTTCGCAAAAAAAATACTTGCATGTAACTATCCTCGTATGCATGCATTTTTCAACAATGCAACATCACCAGCGATCACGTGTTGGTTGTTTTTCATTATTAAATTATGAGCCGCAATTTGAAATTTATTGTCAATTTATGAGGGATTATTTATTGAATGGATCCATTTCATTGCCCACTAATAGATTCTGTATTTTCATCATTAATGAATCGGTTTGAGCGTCGCAGCATTAGCGATGATACCATCAAGGTTCTGCATATATGTACAGTATCTATTTCATAACGTTATGCGTGCTGGGGATACTTGATATATGATGGGGACAAGAGCACCCCTTGGTCGAGGAAGGGGGACCTAGGGGTGCTGCCTTAAAAGCCCGCTTACTAATGAAATTGGAGCACATTCAGCACATAGGGTGCCTGCACGTGCAAAGAACGTCCATTTTGTCCTGTGATTTTTTTGAAAACGATTCACATATACACTGTAGTTCATTAGGGAACATGCCTTGGCTATGGGACATAAAGCTGACCTGATCCCAAATTTATTGCCAGGAATGTATTCTTCGCACTCTTGATATTGACGTGGGAAGCGAACACATTTGGGTTCAACGGATGGATTACACGTGTCAAAGCAATAACCCAAGTCTCTAATGGACAATTCCATGAAGCGTGTATACCGTTTTGGGATCAATAGCTATTAATAGTATGAAAGTATAGTATGACCCATCTCACCAAGTTTTGGAAATATTGAATTGATTTGCATATTGTGGAAAAACTTTGTCGTGTTGTTCATGAAGTTGAGAACAAAAAGCTATAACTTGTTATGCTCTATAATGGTGAAATCTTGTGAGTTTATGTATGGCCAATGTTGAGAACACAATTTCAAGTAGAATTTGATGGAAATATTTCAGTAAACTGGGTATACGTGATATTCCCTTCAAATTTATCCAAAATGATGTAACTTTCCGTATTGCGAAATCAGTGAAATTCAAGGACATATATATTGTATGATGAACAAAGAAAATTTCAGTTTTGGCATTCCTTTTTAGATTTAATACAAGAAATTTCCGTCAAATTCATCACAAAATGAAGGAAATTTCAGTATGGTTTTCCATGTTTTCCACAGTTGTTTCCAAGCAAATGCCAAATTAAAAAACAAATGATTGAAACTGAGTGTGAATAGTTCTGCGACTATATGGTCTGTTTTTTATTATGGTGGTGTTCCGTTATTTCTACTGAATTGTACCGTAAATATTATGGTAACACATTTACAGTAAACCGTACATTTCACGTTAAGTTCCCGTTAATTCTGTAACTTTTGCGGATTTTTTTTAAACGGCAGGTTATATGCTTAATGTCCAAAAGCGATGACTGCCTGGTATAGAGGACGCCACATGCATAGTACAAATGCTTGAGGTGAAAGTTCCACACTGTGAATGATGTGAACATTTCTTTAATTTGTCATCTGCATTTATTATCAGTGCTGACATTACAACAAAAAAAACTTTTTCGTTTAAAGTGATTGCTTGAAAAATACAAGAATGTTTGTTGTAATTTATATTCATTTCTAGTTTGTAGGAATGTAAGGAACTCAAAACCAGCAGCGCACTCTGGTCCTAATGAAGTCGTGAAACACAGTATAGAGTTGGGAAAATTGTACTCATGAGTAGGAGTACTGATTGCACGTTCATTGGTACTCATAATTTCAGATTACTACTCAATGACATTTATACTCACCCATTGTGGGTATATTTTTGTAATCGAGTGCATATTGTACCTACTCATACATTTTAAGCACACTACTCACTTTTGTACTCATACTTTTTTGAGCACACTACTCACTTACTTCTGTACTCATACTTTTTGAGTGCATTTTGTATTCAGTTTCTTTTTGTACTTAGTACTCTGTTGTTACTCAAACTCATTCAATGTACTCAATTACTTCCCAACACTGAAATACAGTATCTATACCCTCAATGGTAACAAAATTCGCACGATAATTTCAAATATACTCGTTCACTAAACCCGAGTATCTGCCGAATTTTCACAATTACATACACGTCATCATGTATTTGAATTATATCATCTTTGTGGTATTATTCCATATACAGGCCCATGACTTTGCTTCCTCTGTCTAACACGCGCAATGTCCGCCCTCACCAACGCCCAAAACCATTTGGGGCCAAATGGCTGTTGCAGCAACGTCCATTAATTTCGTAGCGAGGGATTAAATCCGCTCTCACTCAGCTCGCAGCAGATGAAGTCGTTGTTACTTAATGAAGATGTATGACTTTTAATATCCGAAGCGCTTAACGAGGGTATAGCGCCACTAGGCTTCCCCCCTCCCTTTGCCAAAGCCCATGCATGCAGCGCCACGTACCCCCACCGAGAGCCTAATGCAACGAGTGAGAGGCCCCGCGTGCGTGCCAAAATGGCCGACGCCGGCTTGTTGGCTTTAAAATATTTAAGGGCCATTCATTAAGAAGCAGATTCACGAAGGAAAGAAGAGGATATGCTCTTTAATGGAGGGGAATGTTTCACGCCAAAGTGGACAAACAGTTGAAGCAATTGGACAAATCGATGGCCTCTAAATAACTGTTTATATAATGCGCGCTGCATGGTGGGGGAACGTTTAAACCGCTCTTCAAGCATATATATCCACTATGTTAAATTTTTCGAACAAATACGACACGATGTGCGGGTCCTTTCACTAAGGGGTCATTCAAAATGGTCTCTCTACCCCCTGTCCACATGGTGTCCATTTTAGCCTCTCCCCCCCCCCCCCTTCTTCATGGATGTCCTT
>JAQGBW010003568.1:0-15984 GCA_034698625.1 Julus scanicus | reverse complement strand
TAAACAGTATCACCTACTTTAAACTTAGGTACTGCGGTACCCTTATCATACTGCTTCTTTGCTTTTTCAAAGTGCTTTTTTATTTGCCTGATGGCTTCTTCATGTGCTAATCTCATCCTTAGTCTAACCTCTTTATGATATTGATCATCAATATTTGTTGGCATCCTTCTAGGACTCATTATGTCCACAAATAACATGTTATAATCCTGCCCAAACATCAGAAAATATGGTGTCTCATTAGTGCTGGTATGAGAAATTGAGTTGTAAGCACTCACTACATAGGGAATCCACTGATCCCAATCCTTTTGACTTTGTTGCACATAGTGTGACAAGGAATTAGCTAATGTCTGATTGTATCTTTTGGTTGCACCATTCGCTTGAGGGTGGTAGGCTGTTGTTTGAATTTGTTTTATCTTTAATAATTTGCAAGTCTCTTTCATTAATTCCAAAACAAAATTTGTCCCTCTATCAGTGAGTAACTGAATAGCGGCTACAAAAGGTAATACTATCTTTTCTGCAAAAACTTTAGCAACTGTTTCAGCCTTTTGATTCCCTAAAGCGAATACACACACATAACGAGTTAACGATCAATCAAAACCAGAATATATTTCATTCCTGTCAAACTTGTAGGCAATGGACCTATTATGTCCATACTGATCCTCTCAAACTTCTTGCTAACCGGGTGTAACGGTAACAAAGGTGGATTTATTTTCTTATAACCTTTCCTAATTTGACACTGCTGACAGCTCTGACAATAATTGGTTATGTCAGCCTTCATATTTTCCCAATAAAACGATCTTTTCAGTTTTCTGTATGTTTTAGCTAGACCTTGATGAGCTAAATAGGGCACATTGTGATGTGCTTACAATATCTTGTTTATGAAACTAGGGGAATTACTATTTGCTCAAAAGCTTCCCTTCGCCATGCACCTGGCCTGTGGATAATCTCAAAATCGTAATCTTGTAACTTAAGATTCTAACGTGCTAATTATCTTAAATTTTCTTTCATAAAGATAACACCGAAAGTGTTTTATAGCCCAAACCACAGCTAAGCATTCTCTTTCTGTGGTTGAGTAATTTTGCTCTGCTTTGTTCAATTGCTGACTGGCATATGCAATGGGTAGGACATGTCCTTCTACTTTCTGTAAAAGAATAGCACCTATAGCATACCCAGATGCATCTGTTGTTAGAATGAAGGGTTTTGTGAAGTCAAGATAGACTAAAAGAGGTTTTTTGATCAGACTTGTTCTTAGTTTATCAAAAGCTTCTTGTTGCTTTTCTCCCCAAATAAATGGAATCCCTTTTCAGGTTAACATGTTTAGAGGTTTTGCTATTTTTGAAAAATCAGGTATAAACCTGCGACAATATCCAACCATTCCAATGAATCCACGAATTTCTTTAACTGTTTTAGGTATAGGAAATTTCTCAATGACCTCAATCTTCTCTGGATTGGGTCTGATTCCTTCATTTGATACGATGTGTCCCAAATACTTTACTTCTTGCTTCATAAATGAGCATTTAGTCAATTTAATTTTAAGTCCAACCTCTTCCAATCTTTTCAGAGCTCTTCCTAAGTTCACCAAAGCTTCTTCCTTTGTTTTGCCAAAAATAATTCTATCATCGAGATATACAAAGCATATTTTCCCATCTAAGCCGCGTAATACGACTTTCATAGTTCTTTGAAATGTTGCAGGGGCATTCTTTAGCCCAAATGACATACGATTGAATTCATATCTTCCTTTACCGGGCACTGTGAAGGCAGTTTTCTTATTCGCTTCAGGTGCCATTTCTATTTGCCAATATCCACTTGCCCAAATCCAAGGCACAGAACCATTTTGCTTTACCTAATTTATCTAAAGTCTTATTAATAACTGGTATTGGGTATGGGTCGGTTCGAGTAACTTTATTAAGTTTCCGATAACCAATGCATATTCGTGTTCCTTCATCTTTCTTTTTCACCATGACAATTGGTGCTGACCATGGAGATATAGAGGGTTCAATGACGCCTTTGTCTTCCTTCTCCTGGATTCCTTCTCCTTCTCCAGCAATTCTTGTTGTGCATACGGGACTCTATATTGTGCTTGAATTAACGGTTTATCATCTAGGGTATAAATGTGATGTTTCACGACAGCACATTTCCCTAACTCCCTATCTGTCCACTGTATCACTCTGGGATACTTACTAATAACCTTTCGCAATTTATTTTTCCAATAGTTATCCAAGTCACCTAAATCAGCTTGATCTAACAGGACATCTAAAGTTTCTTTGTTTTGCTTTTCTCTTACTACTTCTGTTTCCAATGGTGCAATGCATGCTATATATGCACCTTCCTCTATGTGGAGAGGCTTGCTTGAGAAGTTCTGCAAATGTATGGCAACTCTGCCAGTTTCATCTACCATGCAGATACTTCTCTGAACGGTCAAATTCATCTTCCAAAATCTTCTTATCTTATCAACAACACCAGAGATAGGCACACCTGGTGGTTTGTTTAGGTAACCTCCAATCACGGCTACTTGGCCTGCATCTAGCAAGAACTTCTCTAAACTTTTGATGTAACTTAGCGAGGTGAATTCAGGTGTAGCAGTTAGTGATATCCCCAATTTAATTTTCTCCCATGGTTTTTCCCTAAATGAGAGTGATTCACCCATTTCGATAATGGCTCCCTGTCTTTCCAAGAAATTGGCTCCTAATATTCCATCAATTCTATTTCCAAATAGAGCCTGATCAACAAACACATAACAATGCCAAAAGTTCATTGTTCTTATTTTTAATCCTAAAGTGTCTTTACCTGCTGCCTGCAATCTTTCTCCTGATATTCTCCTATAGGTAGTACATGGTACTACAGCGGATGAAGTTAGGTTGTCATTCACACTATCCCCACACAAGAGTGTTACTTGACTTCCAGTGTCCACCAAAAAGGTGTAACTCCTCCTTTCAGCCTTTACTGGAATAGTTACATCATCTGCTAAATGCTGATTTGACTGTCCTCCTAAATGCGCTACTGTGGTTTTCCTTAAGGGGGCGGATTAGCATCCCCTCGCTGAACGTCTTTTGGCTGGGACCTGTTTCCGTTGGTTTTGGTCCAGCAGTTTCGTTCCACATGCCCCATTCTTTTACAATGGTTGCATTTCAGCTGGCGACATTCCCAAGCGTAATGTCCCGCTGTTCCACAGTTAAAGCATGTCACCCTACCGTTCTTTCAGCTGCTAATATCGGATCTCTGTCCTCTGCTGCTCTGACTTGGTGGTATCCTCCTTTGAGTTTCTCATTTTCAGCCTCTTGGACTGCCACCTCAATTGCCTCAAGGAAGGTTTTCGGATTCCTTGATAGTACAATACGACCCACAGGATCCCTTAGTCCTGTTGTGTAGTCCTAGTAGTTGTGCTTTGTATAATTCTTTTGAAGCAGCTCTCTTTACGGGATCCTTTAAAATATCTGCAAAGTATTTGTCAGCTAGCATCTGCAATCTATTTGCAAAATCTCTTGGATGTTTCTCTTTTAGTTGCATGCATGTTGTCATATCCCTTAACTGGGTTGTTGAATGCTTATATGAAAATCTCTGTATTATTGCATCTTAAATTCTTCGAACACTGTAATATGCTTTATTGCTTTGCTGACCTGTCATTCGACAGCGAGCAATCCTCACTTTCTGTTCATCTGACCAGTTACCTAACTCAGCAACATTTTCTACCAAGTCAAAGAAGCTATCAACATCTGTTTTCGTTCCACCATCGAAAAAAGAAATTGAATGTATCAATCCTTGGTGCTTCATATTACCACCATTTTGCACAGCCATTGCTGCCATATCATTCCCATTAGCCACTGCCATTTCTGCCAATGTCAAGGGTTATGTCCAATTCGTCAGTTGGAAAGTCTCTGCCTCCAAAACCACTTAAGGGTGAATCTCCTTCGTTTTCTTTGTAGATGAGAGTTGAATCATCTGCCAAGAATGACGATTCGTCCTCAGGTATTTCAAACCGTTCTCCGGAATCGCTGTTACCGGACGAAATCTATGAATTAGAAGATGGCAAAGGAGAGGAAGCTGCTTGAGGGCTTAGAGGATCTGGGGAACTTGGATTTACTATACTGGAACATAATGAATACGTCCTTCTCATAACTTACTTGTAATACACCTTTTCTGGGTCTTACCTAACAAGAATATCTTTAGGACCTTTGGGCATATGGCACTTAACTAGCAAAAATATGCTAAAACAATCAAAAATATAAAAGGAGTACTTTTCTAAGCTTTTTAGAGCTTAGAAGCCTTTAGGCCCTTTGACAAAAACTTGGGACCTTTTAGGCCCTTACTTATCAATATTAGACCAAAATTCTGAGTTAAGTCCTTTTTGGCCATTTGTTTTTTGTTTGGGACCTTTTTAGTCCCTTACTACCACCACCAATGAATTCCTACCTGAAAATAGTGTAATTTGATAGGTCACTCGAGGGAGTTTGTCTAATTCTTTTATGACAAGAAGTGCCACGCCCAGACAGGAAGTAGAATTATTTGAGGTCTTTTCCTCAAGCCAAGTAGTTTGATATGTTACTTGGGGGTGTAACATCAATTTTTGACAAATTTTGAAAAGTGGGGGTTATTACTAAAAAGTGGGGGCAATTGAAATTTCACCCCTTTCTTTATATTTTCAAGTCCCTTGAATTGCTCATTCACTTTTAAGCAGTTATACCTTATAACCAAGGATTTCATCAACTGCAAAAATGGGGGTAAATGCCCTTATCATGTATTCAGTAGATAGCCCTCCTTTGTACAAGTCTATTGATACCAAACATGCCCAGAACAACATCTGTAATGTGTTCATAATACTATACACTGTCTGCACACTGTCTGCCTATTTATTTGTTCTTTTTACCTGCTTTTAACTCCAGAGTGCCAGGTTAGTTCAGTACAACACATATTAGCACTACAATCCTAACAGAACTATTAAAACCCTCTTTTCTTAATGAGCATCCCACCGCTGCCACCAAAATGTTACCCACTCCCCCTTTCAACATGTGTAAAAGGTCACCTCCATTTGGGAATGGTGATGCAACATTAGATTGGGATGTTTGGGGAACAGCAAGGGTAGCGTGACCCGAGGCTTCAGACCTTAGAAGCGCTAGGGGTTTCTGTTCCCACTCACTAGGTGTAAAAGAGGGGCCCTAGTTGGCAAAGAACTGACAGACAGGTAGGTACTATTACACCAGCGTTTTTATTCATATTCAAACAAGTCACTGTTTGCTACAGGCACACATAAGTCACTCAACGAGAGTGTCAGCTTCAAAACAACAAATGGCCTAAACCTAAGCCTGGGCCTAAACCTACTTCATGTGTCTAACTTGGACAGTAAGTACTTACTCTAGCACATGCCTACCTACAAACACCGGCCCTCACGCTAAGCTTTACCTATGGTACTATCAAAGTCATACTCACCCACGGCTGGTGTTCCTTCTGGAGGGGGTTAAAACTCAAGGGTTCCGCACACCCTTGTTACATTGGTCGGATCCTGTTTGTAGCTTCTCTTCACTGCTGTGTTCACTAACTGCTGTCTCTGCTACTCTCCTTCACTACTCCGTAGACTGCTGTCCACACTGACTCTGGTCAAAAACTCAGGTCCTTTTATATGGTTTTGTTGGCACATGGAATTCTGGGATTGTGCCTCGCCTGGTTTTCTTTCATGTTTTATTCATGAGGTTTTCTTCCAAGCGCCTGATTTTTTCTATGAATATTCATGAACTAGTCATCCAAGCATTGGGGTAGTTGGGTGATGGCTCATCTCACTCCCTCTCTTAGGTCTTAGGTTGTTAGAGCCATATGAGTGTATCTGTAGGTTCCTGGTAACAAGGTCTTCTTGAAGAGATACTGTTTGGGCCTGATGACTTGGGGATCACTCTGTAGTTAGGGTTTTTAACACGGGGTCATCCTTTCGAGTAACTCCGAACCCAGGTTCCCTGGTGTTTCTTGTGACTCCACCTGTTCTTCTGGGCTTCCATATAAGGAGAAAGCTTAAGTGCTCCTCCTGTGTCACACTTTCTCATGTGATTCTGAAATCATCTGTTGTAGTCACAAATGATGTAACCTGGTGACATCTGATTAGCTGTTAGGGGACTAGCCCTGTGGCTTCTACCCTTTATATGACAATGCTGACTCTAACCAGAGTCAAAAGGCAGGGTGAACCTATGCCCCTTTCTTGGTCCACGATGGGCTTTCACACATCCCAAAGGTAAGTGTTTTTATTTCGTTTTTATTTCTTTTTTCTTTCTCTCCGTGGCCCCATTACTCTGGCCGTCACAGAAAAAGCCCAAGGCAGCAAACTTTCAAGAGTCCCATTTCAAAAGTCTGATTGTTGAACGCCACAACATAAATGTAGTTATGATTTTCTGTCTCCTGTTCACAGGTCCTTGTGACTTTTAGGGGCTTAATGGTCAACTGTCATGGACTTTATTTTTAAGAGATTTTTAGGGATTAACAATTAGGAAGCTTGTGTTAAGTGACCTATATATACTTTGGGAATAGCTTGGGATGTCTTAAAATAAAGAGATGGCAGGTGCATTATCTGGTAACAGTGTACTTTTGTAAAAACGGAGGCTTTAGCAAATGGGTAATGCCTCTATTTTTTCAAAAGTTTTTTCCACCATAACATTTTAAGGATGAAATCAGTAAGGATTCAAGTATTTCTTAAAATATTTTTGGAATTTAATATTATATGGAGTGTAAACTACCATGTAGAGAATAAATTATATGAATCTTTTTGGAAAAAAGCCAAAAAAAATTGATTTTTCCGTTTTTACTGATGATCAACTGATGATCACGTCAAGTCACGTGCTGCCCCCTTACATCAAAAGGATGGACTACACACATTTTGAAAAACAATTTTTTTTAAAAAAAACAACAGGGGCATTTTTTTAAAAACTTTTCTGTATTAGATTCATTTAATATGGTTGATCATAGTACAAATTTTGTATTGTGAAAATTTGTATTACTTTGCCCACAGTTGTCCTTAAAAAAATACATGGCAGGTATAGGGCTTGGATTTTGCTTGTGCACCCCCTTAAGCATTAGTTTTCGAAAATATAGTTGTGACTGGAAGCATAAAAAAATTATTTATGCATGGGTGATGGAGCTATTTACATTTTGCAAAACAATGATGAAACCATATCCCGAAAAAACGATTAGGGCCCCTGAAGATGCT
Source organism: Julus scanicus (assembly GCA_034698625.1). Lineage (NCBI taxonomy): Eukaryota > Metazoa > Arthropoda > Diplopoda > Julida > Julidae > Julus > Julus scanicus. Next base: position 8,801 of record JAQGBW010003568.1, on the reverse strand, counting down.
ACCTTTTAATTACCCGCTTTCACGAGCACGCATTGTGGTTAATTGTGCCTTTAATCGTCTGTGTTGACGTTTCCGAATCATCAGCAAAAAGATGGAGTACACCAAATATAACTCAATTAAAAGAGTGCAAGAAGCATGCATACTGCATAACATCTACGAAATGAGGGACGACCATGTTACGGAGGCTTGGATTGATAAAACACAACCAGTACCATTTCGAACATCAGTTTCTGCATGGTTGATTTATACTATGGTCTTCCGACTCGCACTAAAAACCGAGTTAGGGACACCTGCTCGAACTAGGTGGCGCCTAGTTTTATGGGATTATCATGTAATAAGTGAACAAGTTGATCCACCCATGACTGCAGTGCCACCTAGTTCAAGCAGGTGTCCCTACTTTGCCTCCATGTCATGTATTATCAAATCGATTCACAAACGACACGACACCACCTAATGCGAGCAGGTATCCTTACTTTGCTTTCCCCATTGAAAAACAGGAGTTGGAAGACCAGTAGTATCTATCGACCATGGTTGCTGGGAACAGAAATGTGAAGACAGAAAAGATTAGAATCGTACTCAAGAATTAAGTTTTAAAAATGCCGTTAATTGATAGCAAAGGTCAGACTTTACATGAAAATCTTAAAAAATTTGAAATGTTGTTCTACCGTCCGATTAATATATTGTTTATTTTTTTGAAATGAATTGTTCCAGGAGATCAGCTATCCGGGCTTCAAAGCGTTCTTCTGCCTCTATTCGCCATGTAATCGCTTGTTAAAATTCACAAGCATCATTGATTGCCTAGACTTGTAGTTCCAACATAGCATCAAGCCTGTTTTACCATGCCTGGATCATTGTTGTCGGCGTGTGACGTCGTCGATTGAAAATTGGTGGTGTTGGTGTTTCTGCATCGGTGGAGGTGGATGGCTGAGGAGAGTTAGACGTGGTTTGTGTTGACTCACTTGAATGCGAAGCATGTGATACAACACTGGCTCCTAAAACCAAATGCATGGTAATGGTTTAATGGAGGATTTAATATAAAAAGATTGAAGTGTTGTACAATTTTATTATTAATAAATGCTAAGCATACTTACCACTTGTCCCTATTTCACTGTATGTTGCATCAGACTGGGCAGCGTAAAAGTGGTCCGTCGCATTATCTGTTATGCTTTCATGGAGGTTTTCAAAGTTATTAGCAGGTAAATGGTCAATTATCATACTATTATCTTCATAAAATGGCCAGTTTATTACTGCTCCTGATCTTTGCTTGCCTTTCAATATCCTGTTAGGAATACATGGGTTAAATGCAATTAGCTCGCAAGTCATTACTCTCATGCTCTTACCCACAATCATGGGCCACTTCATACCTAAGCTTGCAAAACTCTAGTGCCATGCGTTCGAAGATGAGCCTGTTATGTTTAGCGCCTCGTAAATCCGCAATGTAATTTTCCCAAATTTGACGTCCAAGGACGGTGCTCACGTTGGAGCCGAGTATCATTGGAAGAAGTCATTCCAAAGAAAATTAAGAATAATAAGAAAAAGCAATGATAAGTTGTGCAGATGGTCAATGCTATGAAAACGTTAAACATTCCTTTAAGTAAAACTTTTGTAATACTAGTAGGTACCACAGCACAACTGTTGTAATACTAGTAATACTGCAGTATACAAAAACTGAAGTATATTTTCATCTTGTGCCGTGCAATTTCTGCTGTGAGGCATTTTATGCTGTTCATTGCTGAAGTTTTTTTCACAATCAACAAACCCTTGCAGCATTGAATAAACCACATATATTTGAATATATTGCGCTGAATCATTTATGCAACTGTAATAACCAAACTGAAAAGATGCATACATTTTGAGAGTCGCTGTTTAACAAATCTGGTATCTGGAAAAAAAAATTGGAGGCAAACAAGGGGAGTTTTAGCATGGTCTATCTATACATGGTCACTTAACTCGCACTAAAATTCGAATTAGTGACAACTGTTCTCCATTGAAAAACGGAGGAGTTGAAAGACAATGTATAGATAAACTATGATTTTAGTAAACGAAGTGCAGACGACAGATTGAGTTGATCCACATCAAGTGGAGCAGAAAACTTGATTGAGTTCGTGCGAACTCGATTAAGAGTTTATCCAGATCAGTGCACTTGATTTGGTGTGCAGCATTGAATCACTGCCTCCTACTCACTGCCTGCACAATGAGCCTAGTTTTATGTATTGCAAGCGTAGTTCATGAAAAATGTAGGGGGAAACACTTACGTTGAGTACTTTTACGGTTACTATGTTGTTGGCAAGCCATGAATTTAGAAGAAATTGTTAACTAATGTAGTTAACAATTTCTTCACGATTTAAGAAACGGTCAATAAAAGTCTTTCACAATGTAGGTTTTAACCTAATAAATCAAGAAGAAATTGTTTATTATATTTAAAAGTATGATTATGAATTTCGATTTTATTTTTCACAATATTTCAAGACAAAATTACTGTTTTTCACGTCCATCCACTGTGGTAATCCCATGGATCCCTATACAGATATCTAACGTATAAAGCACAACAATTCGCTCAATGCAATTTTGAATCAATGTGCAGGCAGTGAGAGGAGGCAGTGATTGAATAAACCCCACATGTTTGAATAATTTGTGCTGAATCATTTATGTAACTATAAAACCATATTGAAAAGATACATGCATTTTAAAAGTTGCCGTTTAACGAATCCGGTATCTGAAAAGGATAATTGGAGGCAAACAAGTGAAGTTTTAGTAAACGAAGTGCAGACGATAGAATGACTTTATGCACAAAAAATAGAAAAGTGAAGCCACTTTGAAACAAAGTGCAGACGGCAGAATGACTTTATGCACAGGAAATAGAAAAGTGAAGCCACTTTGAAATGAAGTGCAGACGACAGAAAGACGTGATCCACATCAAGTGAAGCAGACAACTTGATTGAGTTTGCGCCAACTCAATCAAGACTTGATTTGGTCGGTGTGAACATAGTGTTAGCAAACAAAATGCTCACCTGGTTTTTGTGACAAGAGAATTGTTATAGCTGTTTACTACGCTAAAAGCGATCATAAAAACGTGTTTTGTGCAGTGTAATGCCTAGTTCACAATGCTTTGACCAACGTCGTCTGCCGTCGAGGCAAAGCTTAATTTTTCGAAAAAGATTGTCACATGTTTTGACGCCAGGCACAGTCTGGTTCACAATGGACCGACCGACGTTTAAATGTCTAAACGCCTACTAGGTAAAGCGCCGTCAGATCAGCCATAGCCCCCAAAATATTTTCTGGAGGAAAAAGGGTAAAAAATTTGCCAAAATTGCAAGACATCATTTATGGATACACTAGGATCATACTCCATAGTACGAGTAGAGTACGTGTAATTGATAATCATATGAACTGAGTACTAGCCAGTGTTAGGCAAATCGTACTCATTAGTATGAGTACTGATTACGATTACAGTGGAATCATGTAATCAGAATAATCGGAGTACATGTAATTTGTAATCATATGAACTGAGTAATAGCTTTAACAAATTGTGCTCATTATAGGAGTCTGAGAGAAATTGAATTGGTACTTTGCAGTAACAATACTACCATACTCTAGTGTCACCACACAGAGTTACTCCCTATCTCCTGTGTTACCAAAATCTAGTCACACTTTTAAGATGTATCGTTAAAGCCCGTTTACCAAACCTGGCAACATTACGATCAGGGTTCCCGAAGGGGATCCTTAGCCGGAGATCCCTTCACCCAAGTCCAGGTACGAACCCCTTATCTCAAGCCCTTAACGCTAATGAAAAATAAACCTAAGTTTGACACCCTAAACATGCATCCAGCTGTAAATGTATAGACGCGGTTACACCTCTTACACTACACGCCAGAGTACACTAGGTACCTTACTCAAGACCACCTACCTGCAAGGCCCCAAGAGATTCGATTCCTAACGGTTGTTGGGAAAAGGCCTAAGGTCCCTGTAAGTCCTTGCCTCCCTGGCTGAACCAGGACAACGGTTCTTTACTTGGTCCAAGCTCGGTCTGCTACGTCCTCAATACGCAGCTCCCAACTTCCAATACTCCAAGATCTCTAGAAGTAGGTAATAAATACCCCCACACTATTTCCAATAAACTAGGCACATGCATGCCAAATCTCAAGTAAGAGAGTTCCTATCCCGATTGGAATCAAAGTATTTTAAATCATGCACAATTCAAAACACCCGCTTATTAGAGAGATAACAAAATTTCTTTAATAAGCCCAATTAAATATGAAAATACAGAAGATGGCGAGGGCCCCAATGTAAATCACAAAGGGCATCCGACAGTACAAAGGATAATCAAAGAGTAGAACAAAGAACTCCAGAGTAGTCTCCTACAAGCTCAATAATATTATGGCACTTTCGATTAAAATACCCTTTGGTAAATAAGTAGATAAAATATTCAAAATCACATACAAGATTGCAAGACCCAAAATAAAATAATAATAGGAACAAAAATGATTAGGAACAATATTTACCACTGCCAAAGGGTGCCTCACGGTCTCAGCATTAGAAACAAATTTAATGGTTCCAAGACATCACTCTTTTCTGCAGCCATTTCGGTATTACCAATTTAGGCTCATCTGGTTTGATGAATTCCAGGTGTCTATACAAAATACCGTCCAAAACAACGTACCCACGCATTAAATACGTCCAGGCATCGGCTGCGTCTGCAGAATCCACAGATTCTAATGCTTTGACAATCCCGTTTTAGAGAGGGTCATCTACCTGGAATTGTCTAAACTCTTCTTTAGTGACAGGTTCCTTATCAGAGAGAAAATTGTATATTAACACCACTGGTTCGGGAGTTGTCTCCGAATCTTTTCCTGCGGCCGCGACATTAAGTCGGCGAGGACATTCAATTTCCCTAGGATATATTTCACCTCGAAAACATAATTCCCCAGGGCCCAACGAGCCAACCTGCCTTAGGGGTTGTTTAAAGTGATTAACCACCGCAAGGGCCTATGGTCAGTGTGGACCACAAAGTGCATTCCCTTAATATTACCTCTAAATTTCCCTATTGCCCAGATTACTGCTAATGCCTCCCTTTTGGTAGTGGAGTAATTATGCTGAGCAGAAATAAACAATTTAAAAGCGTATTCAATGACCAGATATGGGGGATCATCACTTTGTACCAGCACGGCACCCATGGCGTCCATACTTGAGTCAGTAAACAACCTGAAACCCTTCTCAAAGTTTAGCTGGGCAAAAATGGGCGCCTCACAGAGCTTCTGCTTCAGTAAATTGAACGCAACACAGCATGTGTCATATAAATTTAAATTCCACATCTTTCTTCAATAAAGCATATAATGGGGCAGCAATGTGTGATAACTGGGTAATAAACTTACCAAACCTCCGACAAGCACCCACGAACGACTTCAGCTCAGTTACATTCCTTGGATTGCTCAAATCAAGTAGGGCCTCTACTTTCTCTCCCAAGTCAAAAATGTTTGGTCGAAACGACGTCAAAACGACGTCCATATCGACGTCGATATTTTTGTCAAATCGACGAAACTTTTGTCACATTTTCAACGTCGATGTTTTAAATGGTCGATGTTTGATGTTGAATCGACGTCGAATCAACGTCGATTCGACATAGTGATTCCCTTTCATTTTGGCAAGAATGCTGTTTATACGGGGAATAGGATAGCTGCATTGAACCGTTGTTCAATGCTCTGAAATCCGAAACCAATCGCATCTCCGTGCTACTATCATTCTTGGAGACAAGAAATGACGGTGCGGCCCACTCCGAGGACACATGACTCAGATATCTCTTTTGCACCATCATGGCAATCTTCTTCTTCATCTGTTCCTTCCTCTTAGGTGAATAGTTGTACTGCCTCACAAAACACGGTTTAGCCTTGGGAAACAGCATGATGACTTGAGGTGTCACTTTTGCTGCCCCGACGGGCTCTTGGAAAACCATATTATGCTTAATAAGTAGGAGGTTCACGGCTCGCTGCTGATCAGGGCTTAAATAAACCCCTTCATCGGGCCAGAGAACAATATTTTCCTCAGTAATCTACTCAGTTTTCCTCAAATATTTCCCATCTACTCCCTCAACTTTAGGCATGGTTTCCACCGCATTGATGGCAAACCCATTCATCTTGTCACTGAATCTCCAATTCTAGGTCCCAAAATCAATCACAATTTTGGCCATGCTAAGAAAATCATTCTCTAGGGTGAGTTTCAGGTCCTTATAAGCGGGACGAACATAATGGGCACGATGAAGTTTCTACCTCGAACTGTCACCTTGACTGGGGCATGATATGCCACCGTATCATGCTTCTTAGCGTCAGCCATCAGGATACTTCGTTTTTCCTTGGTGAAAATTACCTTTTTCCTAACAAGCTGGCAGAACAACTTTTCCCCACCCAGCAAAGAATTAGATCCTCCATCCGGAAGTCTGGTGGTTTTCACACTGTCCGCGTCAACCTTAACGTGGATCAGCTCTATCTGAGGCTTTTGCAAAAATTCAGACATTTTGAGGAGTACGGCAATGTGCTTAGCCACAACCTCAAGTGCACTCACTCTCACAGGTTCGGTATTTATCTTGTTCTTAGACTGGACCGAGACCACACTTCTTATCGCACTTGTATTTAATACGTCCCACCTGTTCTCTAAACGTAGCAATGGGTCGGCGTGTCCTTAGGTTTACGCTCGTTTTTCACGTCAGTCGGAGTCTCCTACACAGGTTTGGCCCCTATTGTTGCATTTGTCTTGTATCTAGCACGACTTCCTCCTCTGTGGTTTTGTCTGCGCGAACGCTGAGACCCCTCCAGGGGTTTGTCAACACTTACGGCGGCAACCTTTGTCTTATTGGTGACTGCATTATTCTGAACCGCAAACCGCTTCCTTCCTCCGTTACACTCCCTAAATATCTCTCTGCGCAAGCTGCTTCCCATTCCAGGGTCCTTCTCAGGCCAACGGGCCTCAAGCTTGAGTTCTGCCTCAGCAGCTTAGACTGCGATAGACATCTCAGTAGCTGTTGCGAAAGTATCAGGACCTACCTTGTTTTTTATCCAGGAGTGGAGTCCACCATAAATGGTAGTAATATGCATAGGCATATTCGGAAGCTTACTCATTCTGCCTATCAAGACTTAATGTGGCGATGTACTTGGTGGGTCGCTAGCCTCATCTCTGGCCGGCTTCCATGGCCTGCTGCCATTGGGCACTATCATCTACAGGTGTTCCATAGCTATGCAATAATTCGACCTTGGCCTTCTTCCAAGTACGGATTTGGCCTTGGTACATTGTCCACCATTCCTTCACATCTTTGCTCAAATATTGGGCTAGTATTGCCACAAAATCTTTCCCAGGAATATCCATGTGAAACAAAATAGTTTCCACGTTTCTAAGCCACGCTTCAACAGTAGTTCTTCCTCTGTACGGTTCCAGCTTTATCATCCTACTGGCACGAGCTGGCCCGGTCTCTTTACGTGGTTTATAATACGTGACGGACTTAGAGGGTGCAGGAACTTCATCTGCAAATTTACAGCGAGCCACACGTTCTTCCTCAACGCGAATACTCGTATCGCGGAGCGAACGGGCCCTGACCGAAACTAACTTGGGAACTCTAGGGGTTGCTCAGGAATGGAGGTCTGGGCGCACTAATCTGCTTCGTTTTCGAAATATTACCAGACTTCGAATCCTTGGCAGCGGTCCCTACCCCACGATCCCATTCCTTACCTAATTCCTCAAGTTTAAGATGTACTTTTACCAAATCCTCGTACATCTCCTCGTTGAAATCACTCAATTTCGCGTTCTCTGCTTGGAATTCCTCAAGGGTCTTAGCCCACTCCTTGTTGGTATTCACAAAGAACTTCTTGTACGTAGCTTGGGCCTGCTGAATCCTCGCCTTTCGTCTTTGTAGTAGTCGGACAAACATCCTCCAGTACAGTTTCCGACACGAACCCCTTTCACGGAATCGGTGTGACTGGAGTCGTGATCAGCCATTTCGAAATTAATGGACGTTAATCACTTTCTGAAACAGACTCCTCAATGGACTAATCAATAACTGTATATAAAATGGATTAGGGGCACAACTGCCTAATCCCTAGCTATTAAATAAGGGTAAAACAACCTAGAAAACACAATCCCTAGACACTAATATAATAACCGGTAAACTCAACCTCAGACTATCCCAGGGACCAGAATACGGGGCCTAATTGAAACTTTTAAGGAGGTCTCAGGAAGATTACCTGACCTCACTAACATCCAATAGGATCAACTACGTTATTCGACCTTCAAGAAGTAGTTTTTGCTCCACCCACCAAAATCTGGAATAATGGGAGCAATTTCAATAATAAAACTAAGGGTTTCTCGGAATTTTTTGTGGCAAATTCGAAAAATAATGGTTATACCAAATAATAATTACACCAAAGTACACAACTTCGGTGCCCCACGTTGGGCGCCAATTGAAAGAAATTGAATCGTTACTTTGCAGTAACAATGCTACCGTGCTCTAGTGTCACCAAAATCTGGTCACACTTCCGAGACGTAACGTTAAACCCCTTTTTATAAACCTGGCAACATTACGATTAGGGTTCCTCGAAGGGGATCCTAAGCCAGAGAACCCTTCACCCAAGTCCAAGTACGAACTTCTTGTCTCAAGCCCTAAACGCTAATAAAAATGAACCCAAGTTTGACACCCCAAACATGCATCCAGCTGTAAATGTATAGACGTGGTTACACCCCTTACACCACACGCCAGCGTGCACTACCCAGTAAGAAATGTTTGGTCGAATCGATGTCGTTTCGACGTCGATATTTTCGTC
>JAQGBW010003567.1:0-15992 GCA_034698625.1 Julus scanicus | reverse complement strand
TACGTTCCCAAAATTCCCTATAAGTGAAATATCAATCTAATCTACTGTAAGAAATTTTAATAAATGCAAATTCGACAACCGACGTAATTTAATAAACACGATTGCCTTTTTTTGATATTTTCAGTAAAATATATGTACTGGTTCTCTTTGAAATGAGGTTCAAGTGGGACTAAAGAGAATACGAGAGTTGGACAATTGGCAACACTGTCTAAACAAACAGATGAAAAACAAGATGGCGGCGTCCTGTGATTTTTTAGTATTCAACAAAAAAAGTCTGCGACGAAAATTGGCTTATTTAAAAGAAAACAGCTAAGGAAAAATCAATCCGTTAATAACAACCGATGAAAGAAATGCTGAGAAACATCACCGAAGAGTACGAGGCGTCTGTGGCAAAAGGGAGTATTGGGGATAGCGAGATTGCGAAATCAGCATTGACCTTCCAAGTTGGAACATCGAAAAACCAGCTGAGTGTTCGTGCCAACGATGATAATGCAGTGGAAAACACGAGTGAAATGTGTTGTGTCGGTGACAATACAGATATAAGATCGCGAAACTTTGTCGCCATGCCCATACCTGTTCAAGAAGAGGCCATATACCTGGGCCGACCTCGCCAAGTCTTGAATGTCTCTGACAACCCTTTCGAAACGGTTCGTGAAATCTATTTGGTTCAAAGTGATATTACCGAAAATGCAGTTGAAATATGTGAAAGTCAAGAAGAATTGCAATGTGTCAGTGACGGGTTACAGGTTGGAGATTTTGGCGATCAAAATTCCATTGTCGAACACGATTACGTTAGAGCTGTGACTGGTGAAAATAACGAAGATTCCAGTTCCACGATAACCAAGAATTCAGAAACGAGTGGTATTGTGGTAAAAAAGATTGTGCTTCCCGTAAGGGAGATTCCCTCACGCCGCAGAACAGTCTGGCCGTTGTTGAACTCTCTTTCCTCAGATGTCAATGTTCCAGTTAAAAAGTGCAGGTCAAAGAACTCTGATCCATCGATTTCTGGCATCGGTTCCAGCCACCCCAGCGTACTGCGAACCTTGTTACAAGGGAGTCGAAAACAAATTAAGCTCTACCAAAATCATAATCACACGTCCAAACGTATGCATTCAGCCCCGTCTTCTATTACAGCTTCTGAAACGAACACTGTTGCAGCCCAAAAGGTGAGAAAAAAAGATTTCGGATGCCAGGCTGATATCACGGATGTCAATGCGTCCCAGGCTGCCCCACCTACGGAAAGAATCCACTGCGAGGAAGCACGAGATACCGAAAAATCACAGAGTGCGATTGACAATCGCAGCCAAATTAAAGCTCTGCTTTTGGGGCAGGGTTATGAACGGCAACCCCAGAACGAAACTCAGGGCATGGCGTGGGACGGAGGACAACAGACGAAGAAACAGTGCTATGATCAGAAATACATGCGGATACAAGTAAGTGTCCCGCGGCAATCTGATGAGGGCTGAATTTGCAGGAACAACTAGGTATTTTCCAGCAGTGTGAGATGTTTTTTTATTGATATATGTTTGTAGGAACACGAACTTACGGGGTTCTTGTGTGACGTTGTTGACGTTGTCTCCGAGTATGCAGACTTGTCGTATTCCGTAAGTATCGGGACTGCTATGCCTAATACACACGGGAGCAAACACGCAACAGAAACAGAGTTTATGCAAACAGATTTGTCGAAACGTGGTTTTGTGGACATGTTTCCATAAACAGGTTTGTCCAAATATAGTTGTCTACATCAAAAGCGCATTTTGAAATCGAGGAAATGTTTGCTGTTTATGGATGGACTGAAACCATGTCCAAAAACTGGCGCCGATCTGCTCTAGAAAGCACATGGGGCAAATTGAGTCAATGCACTACGTCTTGGTATACAGTCCTTGGTAGGAGCGCCTTGACCAACAAACATGTTTTCCTTTGATCCGCACCGCCTCTTGAGCGAACACCAAAATGTTGTCTGACAAAGATGCGAGCAACTTTTTATTGTAAACATGTTTTTCGAAACTCCGTTTGTTTTTTTGTGTTTGCTCCAGTGTGTACTGATTTTCACAGATTTTCATCTGTGAGCCAAAAAAAAAAACGATGCCAGAATATAATTCATTGTAACTTAATTAAAAATACAATAATTTTAATGAAATTTTCCAGTTGTGTACTTTTGTTACTAATCTTTCAAATTGCCCTTATGTAGGTGGCGCTGCACGCCAGCATAATTTTTACTTCACTGATTTCCCTGCAGGTGGCACAGCCGACAAATCCGTCTGCTCAATCATAGCAAATTCGCAAGAATGGTTTTCTCGCAAGAAGATCGCATTGTCATTAAGTTTTTACGCGAAAATAAGAAATTTAGTGTAAGAAAGTTTTTTAAACAATTTCCTGAGAAGGGCTGGTCGAGAAGTGCATTTTTTAAATTTCTGGCATCGTTTTTTTTGGCTCATGGTGTATACTTAATTTTATTTATTGAAGATCCATTTTGACAATTTCTTATAATCTGCTTTTCATACGTCTAGGTTCAATGCAGTAATAACAAAGCGCGCTCCATCGAGGTGCGACGCAAGGGCTTATACGGCGTTCCCTACCCAGGGATGAATCCAGCCCAAGTGATGATCGAAGAGGCCGGCACGGCGCACTTCTTCACACTGGTCAAACTCGTTTTCAGCGTCATGTGCAAGGACGAGGACGGCCAGTTGACTCCCGATCCATTGCTCCAGCTGTTACATAAACTGTCCATAAAAGGCGCTCACGTGTTTTGTCCTGGCGTGGATTCGGAGTTGGCATTGGTGGCCCCGAACACCAAGAACCTGACGATTTACGAGCTACAGGAGCCCCGTTACCAGGCCCACGACTGTCCCGTTTGGCACATGCTCGGCACCAACCAGAGCTGGTTTCCATTGAACGAAGGAGTGCACAAATGCAAGGCTTGCAAATGCCTGGAGAGGTATCTTCGGACTCTGGGCAAGGCCAAGGAGCGCAAGGAAATACTGACGTTCAGCTGAGGGGTTTAACAAATCCAAAGCCAAGAAACTTTCGGGCAGTTGGGGCTCGTTCATCACAGCTGTGCTCACCTTCACGTCAACGGACACGTATGTACATAAATATATTTCTCTGATATACATTTTAGCTGTAATTTTTGCGGCACGTTTGTGTTCTGTTGCGTCCAACAAGTGTTTAGTTGTTAGATTTCGTTAAATGCAGTCTAGTTGGAATTGTTTCGTGGAACATTTATGGAAGGGGTGTTTCATTGGCTATATTGTGACGTTAAACATTGAAAATCAAGCTGGTCCGAGTTTGGATTTCATATTTTAAGAAACAATCGGTCATGTAGCTCCATCGAGTGCAAGTTTGTACATTCGATATTCGATACAGGTGCGACAAAACTGGATTTTATGAACTATTTTATTGTCGAAACGTGGGATTTTAAATTATTTTAAAGTATGTATGCTACTTTCCTTTTTAGGGGTATCGTACCAACCGAATTTAAAAAAAAAAAGATTTTCTTGCAGCTATTTGCCAAAGTTTTAAAAATGTCTATAAAAATGAATACATTTTAATGTTTTGTTCGTCTAATTCAGTCTAGAACTTTTCGTGGAAAGATTCCAAGAGTTTGGTAGAAGCTTTTATTGTTTGGTAAGAAGTTTGGTAAATGTGAATAAAATTCCCAAAATAAGTTTTTGGAAAATAATTGCTTATTTGCAGATTTAAAAATTTGAAATTACCGCCAAAGATTTGTTTAAGTTAGTCGCTAGATGGATACACTGGTTATGTGCACCCAATATTGTAACAAAATTTGTTCAGTAAAGAGATTGTTACGGTAATCATCGATATAGGATGATCGCATTTTTTTTTTTTTTTTCCTTCAGAAATCCAAATTTCAAAAATTGGGTTTTTTAGCAATATTTTTTAGAATTGCAAAGAATGCAATAATATTTAGTGACTAAATCACTGGTTTATTACTGCTATTCAATTATAATGAAAAAACAGAAAATTCAATGAAAATTTTGTCATTTTACCATAGGTATGACATTAACCAAATTGTTGACTGTAAAGTACCGAGTTAAATTCAATTTATTATCTACAAGTTTCTATTAAAATGTATATTTCGTTTAATTAAATTTTTCAATTAAAATTGTAGCGTTCAACATGGATTCTTTGATATCTGTTCAAAGTAGCTTAAAAGTGCGTAAATGTTTCATGATAAAATTTAATGTGGATGCAAACAAGAACAGTTTGTTTTGAATTTGAACAAAATGTACAACTTATTTAATAATTGTTAATATTGTTATTTTTTATGTTAATTAAAGCATTAAGTCAGTTTTGTCTAAATTTTCAAATTAGCAAAAATATTGTTTTACAATATAGTTGTCTCAAATATGTCCATGTTGATTTAAAATTCTATATTTAACTTAATATACAGGGTGGCCACAAAAAAAGACGAACCATTTTCATGAATTTTTAACTTTTTTGTTTTTTAATCGAAGTAAAATGTTGTTGTGTATATTTGTGCATAATTGGATTTACTTTGATTAAAAAACAGAAAAGTTATGAATTTATGAAAAAGGTTTCCCTGTTTTTTTGTGGCCACCCTGTATTCATAGTGTTCCTGAATCCTACATTTTTTTTAATTCTGTCCTATTTGAATACTGTAATGTTACATGTACAACTTTGTACTTTTCACATGTTTATAACAAATTAACTAATTAACAATCTAGAACCTGCCATGTTTCACAAATATTTAAGCGTATTTATATTGGGTGGTGGTTTTAGATATCATTTATAAACTATTTGAACTTCCGATCAATATGATGACCTAAAATGCCTCTGTACCCTTAATACGTACGTGCGTATTTCATGCTTTTAGGTTGTTAATATGTTATCAACACAAATTATAGTTGCCATTTTAATTTATTAAATGAATCTGCCCATGTACATGTATGAGTTTGTATGTCCCTTTTATAACAGCATTTTCTAGATGAAGATAGATTTTTGTGTCACCCTGTTTCAATGATTTTCACCTGCTCACATCGCCCCTCCCTAATCGAACAATGGACTTGCCCAACAAGTTTTCTTTTTTTTTCTACCTGAGTTGAGTTTATTATCGTTGGTGAACGCACCTGGAGTCCTCACCTGCTGGCAGGTTTCATTCATTCGAACAACCGAAACTAAAGAAGGAAAGTTGAAAGTAAAAAGACCAAACAAAGGTGGATTACCGCGGATCTGGAAATATTGCAGTTATGGAATTCAAGACGTGGATCTAATCGAACATTACGGATGCCGTTTTGGGACGCGATGTCCCACATATGCTAATTTAGAATTTAAATTTCGCCGATAAACAAAGAAAATTTATCACTTTTCAACAATGAAAATCGACGGAGAGGAGCCGCAGAGCCCGTCGCAGTCATCAGGTAAAATTAAACTGTTTTAACCTATTATCATTCTCCTTTTTCGGCATGAATTCGTTTTAGAACCCCTTTTTTTAGTAGTTTCACTGGGTTACCGGCATGCCGGCCGGTGTTGATTGGTTGGGGCCGTTGGACTATGACTGGCATACCGATTCAGATTCTTTGGGGCCGTTGGGCTAACTTTTATGTTTTCCGGCCCATTATTTAGCTATGAAATGACGACAACGTACTCTTAAATGTAACAATTTTGACCTATTATCATTTGCTGTTTCAGAACCCCTTTTACTACTTTTACCGTAGCCAAAAATGGTTGGTTCATGATTAGCATGCCGGTGTAGATTGCTTGGGGCCGTTGGGCCATGACTGGCATACCGATTCAGATTGTTTTGTGCCGTTAGGCCCACGTACTCCTATGTTTCAGGCCCATTATTTTGCCAACAAAATGCCAACAACGTACTCCAAATTTAACTACTTTGACCTATTATCATTCGCTGTTAATTGTCCTTTTTAGGCATGAATTCGTTTCAGGACCCCTTTATTACTTCTACTGTAGCTTAGGTAGCCAAAAATAGTTGGGTCATGATTGGCATGCCGGTGTAGATCGGTTGGGGCCTGATTGGCATACCGATGCAGTTTGCTTGGGGCCTTTAGGCCCACGTACTCCTATGCTTTCAGGCCCATTATTTAGCCAACAAAATGCCAACAACGTACTCTAAATTTAACTACTTTGACCTATTATCATTCGCTGTTAATTGTCCTTTTTAGGCATTTCAGGACCCCATTACTACTTTTACTGTGGCTTAGGTTGCCAAAAATAGTTGGGGCCGTTGGGCCATAATTTATCATCCAGATTCAGTTTGTTTTGGGGCTGATGGGCGGTAATTGGCATACCGATGCATATTGTTTTCGGGGCCGTTGGGCCAAAGTACTCTTTTTAGTTTTCTGGCCCATTGTTTAGCCAAAAATTAAATTTATATTTACGTGTGTCTACAAGAAAATACAATTATTTCAAACTATCAGTTTGTGTATTATGGATATAAATATTTTTTTTTTGGGGGGGGGGGGGGGGTTTGCAACTGTAAGTTCTAACTGTTGCCAACCAAAATCCAACGTTGTATTACATGCGAATTTGCCAGTTGTTGTTGTTATTTAGCAAGTTACACCTTGTAGTTTTTGTCCTGGAATGACATTTCATGAAATGCACACCCACTGAAATATTTGAAATGCTATCAACATTTCTTAGATAAAATAACGATGCACCGCTACCAGCCTAGTTAACAGAGAATTTTATACGTTATCGTGCAACAAATTCCTGGTTGTATTAATCCATTTTACCTGTGGAAATGAACCATTAAAGCGGGCCGTTGGGCAACCGGAACCCGCTTGTTTTTGGGGAATTGGGGAAAGTCTTCATAGTTCAAGGATTTGGCAGTGCCAAAAATACAATTAATCGACGATTAGAATGCATAGTCAGGACCTGAAACTTTTCGCCAAGTAATATTTTATTTTTTATTATTCTAAAAGAGCGAGTCATGGTTTATTAATGGGTATGGAATCTTGGACGGGCCAACCACCAGGTGTTTCTAAATTTACTCTCCCCAAAACCCCTTCAAGAGCTGGTTTCGAATATTTGTACCCTTTTTTTCTCCGGGTGAAATACCTCGTTTGCATAGGACAGGTTTTTTTTTAATTTTTTTTATTTTTTTTACTTTCCGGGTCAGTGAAACTATCATGGCCCATTCTACCGAATAACCTTTGAACTTGTTGATATAGGTTTGTAGTAGATATTCATACCTGCCTACCTGCCATATGGCTCGTACCTGATGACACGTGGTTTTCCTACATTTAACCCTTTCCTCACCCACCTTGAATTCTGAAATTTCACTATTGTTAGCCTCAACCTGTTTAATTTGTAGACCTTCGTGTGGTTCGTATTCAAAATCAATTTGATATGTTTATTGCATTAGGCTAATTGAAAACGTTATACTTATCCACTTTTAGTACATGTGCTAAATTTGAACATAGTCTAATGTCCTTGGAATGTTTAGTAAGGAATACTGATTAGGGGGCATTCAAAGAGGGTGGTAAAGGGGGAAGCCATTATGGACGTCCACTAATGATGATATTTTTCAGTTTTTGGATTTTCTGTTTGAGTCAGTGAAAAAAGAAATGGACACCAGAGGAAATGTGTCCCCAGTCCCAAGTGCATTTTATTTTTTTAACTCTCGGGAAAGTCGGGGATCATGCCTAACTTTGTGTTGAACACTAATTTTTATGCTGGAATTTCCCTTCGAGGTCAGGAAATTTCGGTTAACTTGGAAAAATGTCGTGGAAATATTGTGCTTAAAAATGTATAGTATGAACCTTGAAATTTCCAACAAATTTGCTGGACACCCTACTTTTCAAATAAAAACATGGGATGTCAATGAGTGGAGGGATCTGGGATAAAATGGACGGGGGGTGGGGGAGGTGAAGTCCTTTTTGAATGGCCCTTTATTTACTCATTATATTTAAAGTAAAACTTCAGTTGTGTACATTTACCCTTATCCGTCCTGGTTTGGACCCAAGGTTGGTTGGTTGAGAGAAAGAGCCTTTGCATGTTCCAACAAATTTATTGGACGTCACCCTACTTTTTTTTTAAATAGTGAATTTTCTGAGGGGAAGGGGAATAAAATGGTCACCATGTGGACACGGAGTAGGGGAAGAACTCAATTTTTCAGGAATTTCGGGGGCCATCTTTTTGAATGGCCCCTTAGTGGACGTCCAGAATGGCTTCCCCCTGTCCACATGCCAGCAGATCCCCACCCCCCTTGAGGACGTATTTTGTGGACTACCCCTATTAAACTTTAATGCTAAAGTGTCAGAAACGTTAGGAGTTAGTCATGTTTGAAACCCTAACCTCATTGCTTACGTTTACATACTTCTAATTAAACCAAGTGTCCTTTGTGGGAGGGACACCCACCTTTAAAAAACGGATGAGGGGTCACCGACGCCCATACAAAAAAAAATGGTGTCATCGTTGTTTTGTTGGCAATTTGCATATTTCTGACGTTAATTGACGGATGCTAAGAGGGCCTTATAACGGACATAATAACTTCATTAATTTCCTAATTACTTCCTGTGCTGTATGCCAGAAGCAACAGGCCGGAAAATAGACTGTACAGGGTGTCCTTAATGTTTCTCAACTCTTTAGCTATTGTTTTAAACCTCCATCTTGTTTTTTTGTTTTTGTGACAATGTACCCCACGTGGTGATGTGATCCACATTCCGATGGAGGAGGACGAATGATTTGCATGCACATTTTTCCTATTTTTACATTTTGAGAAACAGCACCTTCACTTCCTCTTCAGGAAAACTTGTTTGAGAATATCGAAAAAATGGCGTGGCCAGACTGCATTTCTGAATATTTTTCACATCTACATCTTGTTTTGTTTTGCAGAAATTCATGAACTAGTCAGTGAACGAAATTAATGGCATTTAAATGCGACTTCCTCGAATTAACCGAAAAATATATATATAAAAAGATTCATTAAATTTAAGTATCTTTTTAATCTGGAAAGGTCATGGTGTTTTTTTCCCCAACCACACTATTGCTTCCTCACTTTGTGCTTTGACATTATCTCAAGCATGAAAGACATTGACATTACAGGCTGTCCGATTAATCATTGAGAGAATCTGGTAGGAACCACTAAACTGGGAGCTAAAGGGAAAGGGTGTGGTCATGGAATGGATTTTATCCTAGCTGAACATCGATTTGGATTGAATTTATGTAGATTTGCAATGGCACAAGGGTGTAAATTTGTATCCAAATCTGCTTTCAGCTAGGACGAAATCAATTTCGTGTTTAACAGCTTATGCTTTTTCCAAGTATTGGAGCTAGCAGCTTTAGCCGGAAACGCTGATTTCGGCGGATGTGAATGCGCGCACGCGCAAGGTGTCCTGTGAATTTTCTGAAACAAATTCAAGCAAAATTCATGGCTCATTCCTTAATTTTTTCAAAAAAAAAACCAAACATTTTATGGCAAGAGGCTATAATCTTCAGCCGGAAACGCTGATTTCGGCAAATGCATGTGAATGTGCGCACGCACACAGAACTGATTCAAGCAAATTGAAACAAATTCAAGCAAAATTCAAGGCTCATTCATTTCTTCATTTTTTTAAAAAAAACGTTTTCACGCCAAAGGCTATATCTTCAGCCGGAAACGCTGATTTTAGCGGATGCATCACTCATGCAAATGTACGCACGCGCGAAGAACTGATTCAGGATGTCCAGTAAATTTGCCAGAGACAAATTGAAGCAAAATTCAATTCCTTAATTTTTGCAAAAGCCTAAATTCTTCATGCAAGAGGCTCTATCTTCAGCCGGAAACGCTGATTTCGGCGAATGTGCGCACGCGCAAAGACCTGATTCAGGTTGTCCTGTAAATTTTCTGAAACAAATTCAAGCAAAATTCAAGGCTCATCCCATAATTTTTTCAAAAAACATTTTCACGCAGAGGCTATAACTTCAGCCAGAAACGCCGATTCTCCAAATCGGTTTTCAGCTATTGGATTAAATCCATTCCGTGACTAGAGCGATTAAATAAAAATTTTAAGTTTTGAGTGAATGCTTGTAGACTTGTAATGAAGTTGTGCCAACGTTGAATTTTTGTTAATCAAGCAGCATATTGCTAGAAATAGTTCGATATCTGATATATTTATCTTTGAAATGGGCTTCTTATTATTTTGATAATGCGAGCGATGAAAATCGTTAAGTGTCACGGCCCTTTTTTTATTTCAAGTGATCTTTCAAAAATAGCATTTTTGAAAAGTTGAAGGTCGAAATTTGAAATATACATGTGAAAAAATAAAGTGCTCATGTGCACGCCATAGATTATAATTGTGCCGCTGCTTTTAAAACCAATCATTTATATTCAACCCACTTATAATGGCTTGGGAAAATACATGTAATTGATACGGAGATAATTAAAATCCAAATTTATAGATGACGTGACAACAGAAAACTTTTCATGATGTAGTTTTGTAAGAATTGGCTATTTGAACTACTTTGGAGTTATATTTGAAGTTATTTTTCTCATGATGTATTCACATTTATAAATGCATGGTATTATGGTATATCACGTGTATACATTGTATAGTTTTTATATAGAATTGTATGTACAAGTATTTAGGACAGATGACATAGTCGAGTTGACCTATTGAGTGGAACGTCAACATGCAAACATTGAAAATGTCAAAATACGAGGACTAATCAAAAAGTTCCAGGAGTGATTTTTGTTTAAATTTATTAAAAATATTTACAAGTTATTGGACATTGTCCCCTTTAAAGTATTTTTTCAAGACCATTTCCACTCCCAGAAATCATCTTCTGGGATGAAGTACATGTAGTTCCTGTATTTAGTCAAATCTGCCCCTGTCAAGGGTCTCTTATTTATATATTTCCAAATTTGAAAAATGGAATAGCTTAGAAATAGAACGTGATTATTAGAATAGAATGACAGTAATGGAGTAAGTGCTAGTAGATTGTAGTTGTCAAAAGACGTTAAATAAAGTTATTAGTTGAAATTATTATCAAATTCAACCACAGTAACGTTTCGCGTCTGGGCCCCAACGTGTCCCAATTTAGAGAGTGGAACATTTCTGTCACACTCGCGGAATGTTGGTATAATGGCCCTTAACAAATGAGGCTGCCCTATGCTGGACCATCTCTTTAGAGTTCCAAATAGAAGCGCCATATTCCAACATAAAGCGAACCAGAGTTGCCTATAACCAGTTTCCGCACAATTTGATTTCCATTAACTGTTTAATAATGTTTTGTAAAAATAATACTTATATTTCAGTAATTTCCTCGCATTAAGTCATGGTAGTTGTTTTCCCGCCAGTGCAGTGGTAGGAAGAAGGTGGCACATAGTCAGACATGTTTGGGAATTGAAAAGCAAGGTTAATAAATACAACTTAACAAGTAACAACACTCATTACTTTTAAGAACATACTGTTGTTCTACCAATTTTCACACTTTTTAAAACCGAAGCGCATCCATTACTGTAATTTTCAATTATGCAAGCCTCCCACTTTATCCAATATTTTGTTTTAATCGTCGACCACACCTTTTTCTTAACTATTTAATTTGCAATTCACGTATTATTTATGTCTTGTTTTTAGCCCTCCTCCTCCACATGTTTGCAGTCGGTTATGGAGACATTTAAAATTTCAATTGTTTACTTCATCGTCAAAAAGGAGTTTTCCATACGCCATGTTTGTTAAGCCTTCTTCATAAACACCACCTAGTGTTTACGGAATGAGGGAGGTACACATGTTGACACTTATTTTGAGATTAAAACGGATTTAGCACTTCAACTTCCCTCCTATTTTTGTAACAATCTGACCTATTTGAATCACATGAATGCGTTAATTTACAACCACCCTTTATGATTCTGATAAAATTAAGTTTACATGGTGGCCACAAATAAAGGGGGAATATTTTTCAAAAATTCGAAACTTAGTTTTTTTGGTTATTAAATGAGGTTGGAAGGATTAAATCTTCAAAATTTTACTTCAGTATTAGACGAATTTGACTAATTCCCAATGAGATTTTCAATTGAGAATTACTTGTTGACGTGTTGATGAGCTGTGAAATTTTGGATTAGTTTCGCATAATTTAAGTTTGTGTTGTCGAAGATTAAAACTACTTTTCCTTCCACTTTTTTTGACTTGATTTTCCATAACTGATTTCTAACAATAATATCATAGAAATTGAATTGGCCATTTTTGTTTCTTATCTGCTTTTGTTAGTCGGTGTCATGGTTCGGTTTTCAGCCAATTAATTCGTTCCTATGTACTGTAATTTGCACGCTTATAATATTACTTTAGCTAAAATGGCACAGCATCGAAATATACTCCATTTTGTTTGTAACACATGAATATATTTTCGAAAATATACTTTCTCACAGCTCACAGGAAGATTGATTCATTCCGCTTACCATTGTTGTTTTAAAAAATTAACGTGATTTTGTGCTAAACAAACAGCTCTATAAATAATTCAAATGGAACTTTGCATTTTGAGTTATTCCTGTGTACGGGTTAATCGCCAATTGTGCTAATCCAAGGTTATAAATACACCGGCTGCATAAAAAGGACAACAGCAGTTCACGTGGCAAGGGAAAGCTCTGATTGACATGTCTAATGGTAGCTAAAAGTCGGTATTATTGTTGAAAATTGACGTTTTTCGTAAAATCCGGGTGCCCCAATAACACATAACGTATAATTAGACTGATGTTGGGTTTTGGTTGACAACGTTGGTAGTTGATAGCCAATGTTGGGTTTTGGTTGACAACATTGGCAATGGATAGCCAACCTTGGGTTTTGATTGACAACTTTGGCAGTTGATAGAATACCCAACGTTGGGTTTTGGTTGACAACTTTAGCAGTTGATAGCCAACGTTGGTTTTGGTTGACAACTAGTATTTAGCAGTTGGCAGTCAGCGTTGGGTTTTGGTGGACAACTTTGACAGTTGATAGATAGTCAATGGTGGGCTTTGGTTGACAATTTTGGCAGTTGATAGAATGATAGCCAATGGCGGGATTTGGTTGACAACTATAGTAGTTGGCAGTCAACTTTGGGTTCTGCATGGTTGCTAACTATCACGGTTGGCTGCCAATGTTGCATGGGTTTTGGTTGGCAAATTTGGCGAATCGTTGGCATTTAGTAGTCAACGTTCTGTTTTGGTTGACACAGTTTGGCATTTCACAGCCAGCACTGGGCAACTTTAGAAGTTCGCAGTCAAAGTTGGGTTTTTGATTGAAAACTTTGGCATTTGGCAGCCAACAATGGGTTTTGGTTGACATTGTTGGCGACGCAGTAGCATTTGGCAGCCAATATTAGGTTTTAGACTTTGGTTGACATTGTTGGCGACGCAGTAGCATTTGGCAGCCAATATTAGGTTTTAGACTTTGGTTGACAACTTTGGAAGTCAATGTTGGGATTTGGCTCGCGACTTTGCATGGCGGTTGGCAGCCAAATTTGTGTTTTAGTTGACAACGTTGGTTTTAGTTTGACAGTCAACGCTGACCCAACATTTGCTGCCTTTGCCTTGCAATTTAGAAATACATCATATATAGCTTTTTTTTAAATGTTTCTCTTTATTATCCACAAATAAATGAACATGATTTTATAGTAAACAAACGACTGTACAAGTAATCCGAATCCAACTTAGCATTTTTAGTTATTTTATGCGCTGATTAACCGTAAAATATATGCTAATCCAAGGTTATCCTGATAAAATAGTTCACGTGACACCAAACATCCATGGCGTCCTTTAAAACAGTCAATCATGGAAGAGCTTGGCTAAAAAATGAGTTTTAGTGTGAAAATGTGAAGATTTTTTTTTCAAAATGTGGTCTTGCAAAATCAAAGGTACATCGTTTGACCCGCTAACACAGATTCAGTGGCAGACAATACGGGTCACGGTGCATCAATCATGAAAAACAATTGGTTTGGGCATTGCTTACAGCTAATTTCAGCCCAATTATACGCGGGTAGAATGCGTGGTTGGTTGGGCATGCAAAATGCGCAGTATTTAGTGGCCGAAACCTTGACTCTTTATTAGTCTGGCTTTTCAATCCAATGCGAAATTGCATGTTGTGGGGGAAGGAGGGCGTGGGTGGTATCGCAGCTTCCATCTGCTTCACACCACCTGTTATTATTATTATTATTGTTACGTTCTACCAGTTAGTTTTATTGTTGGCTCAATGCCACGCTTTCAAATTGGCTTCCGCCCACTGACGATAAACATCCAGGATTTCGGTTATCTGGGATTCATAAAACGAGGCAAAAAGGGGTTAATGGGATACAGAAGGATAATTAGACGTGTGAAATGTGGATGCATCTTTTTTTTTTTTTTTTTTTTTATAAATGAAAAAAGGGTTAAACTTTTTCAACACATGGGTGTTGAGAGATTGCAATTTCGATTGTTGTGATCTGCACTGAGCAAGGCCGTGTATGTCATCACGTTTTTTGGGAGGATAGGACCCAGAATCTTGTAGTGGAATGTTTTTTGGACATATGTTTAGGACCGCCAGTGTTTTGCGGAAACGAGAATTGGCCAAGGAGAAATTAAAATCGCACTTTTAATGCAGAATAATGGCATTTCTAGAGCAGAATACGAGCTCGACTTGTTTACCACTGTTCGACTTACGACCATATGGTCGAAATGTAAGTCGAAATTTGTATACCACTGTTGGTGCTAAATTTGTTTACCACTGTTCGACTTAAGACCATATGGTCGTAAGTCAAAATTTGTATACCACTGTTACGACCATATATGGTCGTAAGTCGAACAGTGGTAAACAAACGATCGAGAATTGGTCAAGGTAAAATTAAAATCGCACTTTTAATGCAGAATAATTGCATTTCTGTAGTGCGTAAAAACCACACTTTATATAAAAATTGTACTTTTACTGCAAAACCCCACAAAAATTGAGTTTTTGCCATAAAAATCGTACTTTTACTGCAAAGGTGCACTTTTGACTAAGAAAAATCGTACTTTTAATGCAAAAAGATGTCCTTATGCTCTTTTTTGAATTTGGGTGCAAGATTTGTAAGTGTAAGAAAGAGTTTGCGACGTTAATAAAAAAAGAGCAATTTCCGTTATATTTTTTGATGATTTGGCTTGAAATTTGTAAAATTTCTTGAATTTCGGGAGAGAAGGGGGATTCATTCCCAATATTCCTCCTCCTTATAAAGACTGTATACGGCCTTGTCACTGAGTGTACATTGTACACATGAACAAAAGCTAGATATGCTAAAAAAAATTGCATCACAATGCATGGACACATCACTGACAGTCATGGTTGGTAATTAGATTTAATTATTTAGTACACAAAAATGAAATTTATGCTTCGCCAAAATGTGTATGCTTGTTGTTGGTGTTGAATGCGTACTTGTGTGGATACTGTCGTATGCAGCCTTTAAAGTTGCAAAAGTAACAATCAATATATCGATATTTTCAAGATTTGTACAGAGAACAACTCATAAGTGTTTGTTGTGAAAAAAATATTTTATTAATAAATGCTCCTGATATGCGATTCAGGCACTAACTAGGACATGGATTCCCTGTGCTAATGGTACATTTTTTAAAACTTATTTTCAAAGCACAAAAGGGAGATCCTGTTCTTTTATAGTTGCACAAGTTTTATGTTTACACAAAATGTCGACACTTTAATTAAAATTGTTCTCCTTTCTATATATTTTTTTTGACTTTATAATCGTGTAGACGCTATATTAGGATCTCAATCATAAGAGTGGAGTGTGGGCAAATCGCTTTATTTGTTAAGATAGGTATCCACCAAAAGAAACATAAACATAAACATCAAACATACACAAGGTACAAACACATTTCAGCATGTTTTTCCAAACATGTGTTGCAAATTGTGTCAAAAAGGACAAAAAAACCACGACTGTACGCACCTATTACACATTTCGAGAAACAAGGCGGAGCTTGGCATATTTCAAAATGAAAAGCTGATACCTCTCTAAGCTGATACCTCTCTAAGCTGATACCTCCCTAAGCTGATACCTCCCTAAGCTGATACCTC
>JAQGBW010003566.1:0-15994 GCA_034698625.1 Julus scanicus | reverse complement strand
TTGATATATATATATATATATATATATATATATATATATATATATATATATATATAGATGTTCATCATTATTTCTGCAACTGCATCCAAAAAAATCGCCAAAAATCATAATTTTTCTAATAAATAAATACTAGCCCCAAGTAGCTGATTCCTTATTGCTAAATATCGCACTTAAAACTAGACACGTAATACTCCGCATTACTGTTTCTTGCTAGAGAATTTGGGTAAACTAATGATGGGATTCGAGGTAATTTTTAGTATGTCCACCTCCTCCGAATAAGATTGGAACTGGGCTTGACCGCGAGATTCTTCGTCGCTGCATATGTCTTCGAAACTCATGTTTGCGAAAGCGCTGCTTCCTTTGTCTTGGTTGCGCTTCACTGTTTTCTTCGATTTTGCCTTCTTGCTTTTCTGGGGCTGCTGTTGGGGCGTCTTGGGGACGGTCAACACGATCGCGTTGTCGTCTTGGGAATCTTCGATTATGTTGTGATATTTGGACTTATCCTTTTTCGAAATGGCGTGCATCGGGCTGGGGCGACTTCCTTCGCTGTTGCTAGAGCTTTTGCTATCGGTGGAATCCCTCCTCGTTCGACCTCCTTTGCTCACACCCCTCCTCCGCAGGGTACTCCCCATGATCCGGCTTCCCTGCTTCGCCCTTGGGTTACCATTGCTGGACTTCCTTCCCAGAAGCAGGTGGCTTTCCATCACCACCGGGGGCGTGGGCAACGAGTGGGGGCGCTGCTGGACTTGAGGTGGCTGCGAGAGGGGCTGGATGGGCATGGACATGGAGGTGGTCATCTGTGGAATTCCGGGTTGCATCATGACCGATTCTTGACTAAAGTGATTTGGGTTTGACCCGTCAGCCATGCTGCGCTGTGGCGAGTGGAGCGAGGGGGCGGCGGGTTTGCCGCCAGCAATGCGTGAGCTGGTCATCTGGCTAAATGGCAAAGAGCCAAAGAGATCCACCTCCTGGTGAAACACCCTCATCTCGCAGGCAGGCTGCTGCTCTTTTGAGCTACATTCCGTAAACAATGCGGGTTTGACGAACGCCTCCGTGCTTGGAACACGTTGAAGCAGTAGCTGCGATGGTGTCCTCTGGTACGCGCCGGAGTTCCATGATGGAACGGGGCGCTGGGTTACCGTCGTGGATTCCTTCGGCTTGCTCGGTTTCTTGAAGGGCGCTTGGGCAAAGATGTCAACCTGCCCGGGAGAAATCTCTTTTTCTTGTGGGCTTATGGCGTTTCTCACCTTCAACAAGGATGCCTTGTTGAATGGTGCTGCCCCGAAAACGTCCACCTTAGCGGGCGAAGACGAGGCTTCCAAAACCTTGGGAAAAGAAGACGATCCAGAAGTCATCTTGGGCATTAATTGTTCCATGTCACCAGTTTCAGACATTTCGTTGTCATCTAACAATGGCGTGTCGCCGTCTTCGTCCGCTGCAAACGTGGTGTTGCCATCGCCAACTTCTCTCTGGGAGGACGACAAGAAATGCTTTGGTGCTCTCGCGTTGCAGCTTTTGCTTGCTACTATCTGGTGTTCCACGGTAGTCAGGTCGTCTAAATGAGGATAACATGCTTCCTCTTCCTCGTCGGCTTCATCGTCCCCATCGTCAGCCCTCTGCAAATCGCTGGCCGATCCTATGGAATCGTTGTCGTCCGTCAAAGGAGGCGCACAAACCGCTTTCAGCTCTTCGTCTTCCACGTTCTGCAGCTTGGCATACTTGGAACGGTCCTCCTGTGGAATACGTACGAAGGAAGAGGAACCAAACAAATCCCAGGATTTTCCGCTGACATCACTACGGCTGCCCTCGTGAGACGCGGCACTGGAGTTGTCGCTGCTGTGCCGGTGTCGTAGATCGTGACTGGAAACAGTCGACTGCACCATTGACGAATCAGCTGGCCTAGTTGTTTCAATTGGCAACAGTTGAACGTTCTCGCGTGTTGCCACACCCTCACCTAAATTGGAGAAACAAACTGGTCTTAATGTAGTCACAAACCACATATTGGATAAGCGCTCGATCTAAGTGGTGTCATATATGTATTATCTAATCGGTAGGAAATAGGTGATTAACAAAAAAACGAGTTCTGCATTTTACTTGTATAGCCACTTGTTTTTCCAGTGATTAGATAGCTGACAGATAAATCGGGTTAAAGTCCAATTAACCATTGTTCTATTATGGATTGTTTTAAGATGCAATTTATCCAGATTCATTTGCTCCCGTGTTTTTTAAAAAAAATCGTAGATTTAAAAGGAATGGGCGACACGTTTGTTTCCATTTGTAGCAATTTTAATTCAATAATACTTTTGATAGGCTATACATTGAAAACAAAACAATTGAGATAAAACTTAATTACATAGATTCGATTAGCATAGATATATTTACACCACATTCATGTACATTTTCTAAAAAACAGAACAAGCACATGTGGACATATGGCAGCAAAACATCAGCATAATAAATAGCCAGTATCATGGGTTGTTTATTCCTCTTGAACAACAAGCAAGGCAATATGTTCTTGATAAGTTCGTTCTCAACAGCAATAATCATATCAGAAATTTGTTTTCATTTGGAGAGCTTGGGGAACCATAAATTGGATAAGCGTAAATTGGCTTTCAGATTAATTGTTGGGCATGATTTTAAAAAAAAAAAAGTAAAATGAGCAACCATTTATTTGGTCTATTAAAAATATGTGCGAGCCTCAGAATGCTTTAGCACTATTTCACAACAGCTTCCAAATGTTTATTTAGTTTGTAAGTAGGTTCAAGAAACGACAGTAAATCATTTGGGAAAGATTTTTCAATTCCCTTTTCTAAATATTTAAGGAGATCTTTGTGAGAAAAATTCAAATGAAGTAATAATGAATGCATGAGTATATCGTGAATGCTGTCGTCGATAACTAAATCGAGAAAACTTAAAATAAGCCCGTAATTCAATCCATAAAATGCATCTACACGTCTTCGACATTTAAATTTAAAAATTGTGCGCTAACTATTTTTCGCTAGTTTACTGACTTTGGCTACTTAAAGCAATCACAAAATGTCCTGTAACATGCATTTTATGGATTATGAAAATCTTTGTAGTTTTAAAGTAGCCCCTAAAAATCAACTTTTACATAAGTTAACAAAACTTCCAATGGCATAAATAATGCATTCTAGAAAATTTCTGTGCTATTTACTTATTTACTATCTTTCAAACATTTTTATAGCTTTTTTGCCCTGATATGCAACCAATTAGTCGCTGTAATTTAGCAAAAGCTTGTTCATATATTTTAAGTAGAGAATCACCAATGTAATGGTGCCACTTTTATCACGAGAGGCAAATTATAATGTATTACATACAGGTTGAAACTGTGCTTTCATTGATACTAAGTCCATTTTGTATCACGAGCAGTGAAGCTTAATTATCGACAGTGATTTAGGTGCAGCTACAATTGTTCTAGGCATAGGCAGGGTTATCTTTTACCTCCGCTACTTTGCTGAGAACCATCTGAACTATAATTTTGTAACTTTCGGGCTGCTTCTTTGCTGCTGCTGCTGCGTATGCCTATAATACAAAGAAAAACAATTTAAAATTATTTAAAACTCGTAACAAATCTGTAATCAAATGTGAAATGGATAGAAATCCTTCTCAGAACTAACCAGGTGGATTAAACGGAGCTGAAAAAAACGGATCTTCGACTAAATCTGGAGTCGTCATTACTAAACTCTCCCTACTTTTCACATTGGATATGCCTGCAAATACAAAAAGATTCAAGTATTTGGATTTAAAACATATTACAGAAACAAGAGACAAACTTTAAAAGATAAAAAGCTAAACGTACTACTTTGGGAACCCCGCCTAATTTTATCAAATTCTTGTCCAAATATGTGATCTTCTGTCATTTTCCCAAAAGCGACCGTATCTTCGAATGGGTTCCAATCTGAGACATGTGCTGACAGATGCCCATCTTGTGGAGGACTGTGGCTAGGAGTGGTTGCTGCAGACTTGGCTTTGGAAGCATCGCAGGAAGCGGTAAACTGGTGGGATTCCATCGCATATGTCCTAATTTCATCACAAATATATTAGTGCTATAATGTCAATTATGGTCCAACTCATTCATTTGACAATGCGTTAAAACAATGGGTAAAAGTGAGTCTGCTGAGAATGAACATTAATGAACATTAAGAAAGAATTCAGACGAACTTATTGAAAGCTGAAGTGTCGCTAACGTTACGCCTATGATGGGTCCGAGGAATGCTAGAAGAAGCTAACTGAGGCAAGGAAACTAGTGTTGAGGCGGCAATAGGATCCGAACAAGATACGGCATTGGAAACGTGGACAGGAATGGCTGGCACTTTAAATTCTTCGGTGATGGCGCCAGCATCTCGAAATGGATCCGGATAAGTAGAAGAAGGAAATAACTGCTCCACTAAAGGAGCAACCTGAAGATGTGGTGGTAGTAAGGGATTCGGTACAGCTGTGCCAACCGGTGAAATTGTGGATCTTGCATGCTGCACGTAAAGAGGTGGAGAAACCAGACTACCGCGTGAACTCATGCAGGGCATTTGTACAGGTAACGGTACAGAACCGATGCCAGGTCGACAATCGTCCAAGTCGAGCAGCATTGGAAAATGGGCAGTTGTCGATAAAACCGGAGAAATTGTAGACGGCGGATTCTCTTGGGACAAAGAATCGTCTATGAAATACACGAAGAACCAAAAACAAACAAATTATTTATAGCCCCAATGCTTTAGCCACAACTCAATAATTATGCCCTCTTACTGCTTGTCATTGCGATGAATGACTGTGGTGCATTTGTGGGAGTTGGCGTTTGCTGTTTCTTTGCCAAAACCGGATTTGTCGGAACAGGTGGCAAAGGTAAGCTTCCTATTGGAGTGGCCGACTGTGAGCCCTTGGGCCTCTGACGAGGTGCCACGGATGTCCCTTCGGGTTGAATGGCAGTTGCAGTGGGCACTTGTGGTCTAACACCTTTAAGGGACAACTTTCGGCCCTCGTTCTCACTGGAAAGGCTTGTGAGTTGGGCGACATTTGGAATGGGGGTATTCTAAGAAAAAGGAGTCATTGCACCATGTTACTTTGACAATAATGGGATATTGTTAATAATACAATGTAATTATCCCTCACATGTAGATTTTGAACGGGGCATTCTCGTCCAGCAAGTGTGAAAGTGACATATGACACTTGGAAAATATCTGGCCTTCTCTCAGGTTCGGGCTCCAGCATGAATCCTGAAATGAATGTATCAGAGACCAAAATCGTTTATGGCAATGAATATTGATTAAGAGAAGAAATGGTGGTATTGGACTTACGAATCAAGCAGTGCAAAGCATGCGAATAACGAGAATTATCGGGAATGGTGAAGTTTCCACTTTGAATAGCCAAGGTACTTTCACCAAAGGGCAGAGTGAAAAAGCATAACTTATATAGAAGGCAACCCAAAGCCTAAAATAAATGGATACATGATTAATTTCAGCAGCAGTTGAACTTTTTTTTTAATCGAGCTCATCCAATAGCTACCCAGATGTCAGACTTCGTCGTTATAAGTTTTCCCAAATACAAATCGACCATTTCAGGGGATCGGTAGGAAAGTGTTGTGTATCTGGCAAGATAAACGATGCTAAGTAAAGTCGAGCGTAGGCTCGAGACATCGGTAAGGCATCAGATCATCGACAACACTTACTTCTTAATTTCTTCCTCAACAGCAGCAATGCCTTGCGTTTGTGGATCAAGAATCTTGGCACTTGCGCTGCCAAAGTCGCACAAAACGTAATTACCGCTATCACCGATTAAAATGTTTTCTACTTTGAGATCGCGGTGAATGATGGGAGTCTGACAGTGATGCAACCGGGAAACAGCTTCGCACATGTCGCAAAAAATTCGCAGAACTTCAGTTTCGCTGAAACCATTTTGAATATTATCATTCATCATTTGAAGAACGTGTCCTGAAAATCCATACATTTTAGATCTTTCCTCTGGGAGAAACAGTGAACAAATGCTGCAATAGCCAACAGATGACTTAAAAGAAGTAAAAGTATAAAAACCTTTGTAATAATGCATAAGCATAAGGATTTCATAAACGCCATTCCCAGTGTGAGTTATACTTGAATCCAAAAATCCAATTATATTCTTGTGACCACTTAGGCTGCCCTGTAAAATAACGAGATAGCCAGATAGGCAATTCAAACACCTCTCATATTTAGATCAATCGGACTTGCAAGGTGACACAAAACCAGTTACCGCTATCTGTATTTCTCGTTTACAAACACCCAAATCAAATTCACTGTTGACATACATTCGCTTCAACGCATAGCGGACCCCATTAGCGCCTTTTACGAGGAACACTAGTGCAAAGCCACCTGGACAAAATGTGAACACACTTTAGTAGAAATTTACATTTTATTACACGTTTTCATTATATTATTACTACTATTTGTACACGGACTAGTGAACTATTAAAGACCAAACCCTCCAAATGTATGTTTTGCCAAGTGCATTTACCTTCTGCGATTGTATCTTCAACTGTCACAGTATGCCTTCCCACATTGAAACTTTTGCCTGCGAAGCTTTGATCGGTTTTTATTTCCTTTCTCGACAGTAATTTCTTCATATTTACAATAGTAAGCTGTCGTTCCTCTTGCTAATCTTGGACTAGAGTGAAATGAAATGATTGGTAGCTGTTGATGTTACGATTTTCGGTTGATCTTTGGAGTTTTGACAACGCGAAAGATAACAGATACGTAGCCGTAGCCTACATAAGTAGTGGGGATGAAGTGTGCCGAATTTCTAAATTGCACAGACAGCCACGCAACGAAAATTGTACCTTCATGCCATAAAGCATGCTGTTTAGCAATCGTAAAAAAATTCGAAACAAACCTTCATTAGTCTTTCGCAATTTGTAGGTGTCCAAAGCTACAAATTACAATAAGGCCAAAGGCGAACCGCTACAAACTCACTTATTTTGATCTTTGGTCCCACTGCTCTTTTCTAGTCGCATTTTTTAAAATCACAAACGCGAGCGGTTGAGGTCATTTCAAAAGTTTCTAATATAACCCTTGTAAAATTTAGTAACGTGCCAACACACCTAATTTTTCTAATATCAATATTATTATAAATTACGTGTGTGAATTTCAATATTTATTATCGTTATATATTTGAAAAAAAAATCCATCTG
Source organism: Julus scanicus (assembly GCA_034698625.1). Taxonomy (NCBI): domain Eukaryota; kingdom Metazoa; phylum Arthropoda; class Diplopoda; order Julida; family Julidae; genus Julus; species Julus scanicus. The sequence goes on along the minus strand of JAQGBW010003566.1, from coordinate 8,823 downwards.
ATGATGTATTTTGAGACATTTTGAATTGCCCTTATATTGTCGTCACGTTTAGTATTTGTAAAAATGCCAATAGGAAGCCATGACGTCACTGCAGGTCGCTTTGGTGAAGGATGGCAGTCGTTTTTGTCTGATGAATTTTAGTATTTTTTGTCGATTATTATGAAAAAGATCGACAAATTGTGACCCGTTTGAAATTTGCCATAAGGGTTAGAATGCCTGTAAGAAAGTATCGTCGAGATAAAAGTGAAGTCAGCTGTTGTTTGAAGTACCTCATTTTTGGCTTCAATGTTGTGTTTTGGGTGAGTGACCACTTTCACGTTCTCTTATTATTATTGTAATTATCGCCTATAAAATGGTTGTCCATCTTTATTATTGATTCAACTGGAACCAGTCATTCCACTTAATGGTAATTATACTTGTGAAATGCATATTATCCATTAAAATGCTGGTCTTGCATTTTTAGCAGGGGCGATTCTAGAAATATTAGGCCTAGCTTTTTTTGGAAATGGAAACGGGAGGCAATTAAAATTGCCCACACATGTGTTTGTACGTAGGAGGTAGAGGCTAATTTCTAAAAGGTTATCGGCCATATAAAGTGAGGATTAAGTTGTCAGTGACTTAATTATTTCTACCTTGGCACATTAGTCTGAATCATTTAGGGTTTAACAGCTGTAATGGTACGAATACAGAGCCGATATAAACTACCAATATCTTCGTATATCTGAGGAAAAAAAATCCTCCTAAAAAAATAACCACAAGATAAAAACACACTGCAGTAAATCTGCACATTTCTGTTGCTTTAATAGGATACTTGACCTTGCTATGAACATCTGTTATGAAATTTGTTTAAATTTGGCAAATATGTGAAATTTATAAATGGTTATTCATCAGCTTCTGCAATGGATATTAGGTTTGCTAGATTTTTCATCTACTAAAAATGTAATGTTAATTCTGATTGAAGAAATATTGAGATTTTTTCTGGAGTTTCTTTGCGGTTAAAATAATTATTTTAATTGGATATTTTCTGCATATTTTATTGACCCTGACAACCGAACCGATGTAGTGCTAGCCTCAGGGTCCAAAGTGTTAGCCTGAATTCTAGAGTCCACTTTCTATTGAATATTCTAATTAGACACTTTACTGCGGTGTAAAAAAAAAAAGAATTGGGCGCCAACTAATTACTACTTCATATCGGGTGTCAACTTTGTATAACGCTGTAAATAACCTAGTTTGATTACCATGGTGTTGTCATTTATGGGAAAACACGTTATTTGGTGTTGATAATAAACCTTTTCTGAACTCAATTCTTCATAGTTCTGTGGGTACTGTGAACACGTAGCTCACAGCTAATATTATCAATTTAAAATTCATAAATCCCACAACAAAGATAGTAGTATAGAAATTTGAAAACGTTCAACTTCTCCCACCTTTGTTGATGACACATCAGCATGGTTGTTGCTATTGACATGATGATTGTTGCATTGCTTTGTTTTCTCGTCATCTAGAACGAGGGAGTTTTCCAGTTGAACAACGGAACTATTTTTTTCAAATGATATTGAAAATAATTGGTCAATTTCCCAAAGTAATTAGCCAGTCTCGTACTAAAACCAGTGAAGCAGCACACTTATTGAGGTGGTGCAAGATGGAGCACTCAACACTGAAGCCGAATACCTACCAATGAAAACACGTAACATGTTTTTAGGAGCATGTATTACACTCCTGCCAAAGTGTATGCTGCCATCATTCAAAATCATAATGACGTTGTGTTATATGTTCGTTCCAGATCAAGTTCATCGGCAAATTGCAGGTTTGCATTTTAGCCGACAGCAACATACATACATGCCTTGGTTCGAGTGTCGTAAAGGGCAAAAACGATTTTTTTCCTTTGATTGATAGCTGCTCTTGGGTGTTAGGTGAAATGTTTTCAACATCATGCTCTTTTGAAAGCAATAACTCCCAGTACTTTAATTGCAAACATGTTTTCAAAAACCCTGCTTTTGCTCAGTGATTTCTTTGGTGGATGTGTGGCTCAATACATATTCGATAATCATTCTGATGAAATACGCAACTAAATATTTGTGTTGTTCTGCTCAATACTAAATCTTTCTGTTTGGGAAGTGCATATATAATTTTTTGAGGTTTTTCAAATCAGGAAAATTATGTTAAATACACATGATTTATGTTTTGTATTGTTTTTGTGAGTACCTGTTTTGTCAGTGGATGTGCCTGAGATATGTCCTGACACATTCATTATTAATTTATAATAGCATTGTGCGCTTGTCAAGGAGTCGTACATGTCATTTATCATTTTGATTCAGCATAATCGTTTTGCCACAGGAAGTAATTTAGGGATAAAAATTATATTGCTGTTATTGGGGTAAATTTACCAACAGATTTCTTGTAAATGTTAGCAACATAATTATTCGTATTTTGCAAGAGTTTACACAATTCCAAAAATGATAAGCTCAAAACATGGTAATGTTCAATTGATATCCTAATCAGCGATATTCAAGATGTTTTCAAAACGGTTTCATAAGTTTTTTGGTACTTTATGTATTCATAAAGGTGTTTAGCAGCCTTGAAACTCCCAAAAAAAGTCGGATTAAACATCCTGCCTGCGTCGAAAAATGTCTGTTATTAGCCAAATCTTTTGGGCATGGGAGGGCACCTTGAAAATCCTTGAAATTTACTTAAATTTTTTCCAGCAACTTTACTGTACACAATGTCTGCATTGTGTTGTATAGATATGTGATCCAATTCTGTGTTTTAAATAGTGTTGCTGATGCCAATAGTTTCTTGCTCAATACTCAATTTGAATTGAATTTATAATTTTCAGTAAAATTTATATTATTTTTTGTACTAGGATTCCAGGAAAATTGCATTTGAAGAGTAGTGTTCTGCCTGGGTTAGAAGTTTGAAGACTACTGCTCTAGATCAGAAAAAATGTAAAATTTGAAAGATGTTTTTACCAATATTTAGTTTGTTGGCGGTGGCATCATGGCTGTTGGAGTCTGGGCCTGGGCTGAAAAGGACACGTTTAACAATTTGAACCGCCTGACAAATGTAGCTCTGGATCCAGCCCTGATACTCATCATTGTGGGAAGTATCACTTTTATGATTGGCTTCACCGGATGTGTTGGAGCCCTCAGGGAAAACACTTGCCTTTTGGCAACTGTAAGTATGCATGCTTTTAGCTGTTTTAAATCGACATTTTTTTTATTGTTTATTTGAGCACTGACAAGTTTATAAACTATTTTCTCTGTTGCAGTATGCCATCTCTTTGGCTGTCCTGTTGCTCTTAGAAATGACGGCGGGGATACTTGGCTTTATTTTCAAAGATTGGGTAAATACCGTGGTTATGCTCTTGTCTTTTCCTTTCTTATAAGTACAGGTAGTTTATCATTATTTTAATTTCCGCACAGCTAAAGGTGTATTTTGGCTGGCACGACTCGCAGCTGCAGCTCTTGTGTGCGACAGGTCGCAGAAATCGTTGTTTGTGTTAACACGGCTAGAAGCGCACGACTTGGCATTCTTGTGGCAAGGCTGCCTATTGCACAATCAAGGAGTGCGGCTGCGGGGTTGTGCCAAAGAAAAAAAAAAAAAAACGCTCTCATTCGTTTATGTGGCAGTTGCGAGACGTGCCAGCCAAAATACACCTTAGGAAAGGCCTTAAGGTCGGTATGCACCAGACGAAACATAAAAAGACACAAGAAACACTGAAACAAAGTTTCCAGCATTTTTTTAAAAACATGTATTCCAAATTCACAAGTAAAAAAAACGAGTGTACGCACTTAAGACACATTTCGTGAAACAAGGCGGTGCTTCATATTGGCTGGTACAGCGCTTTTGTCTACGTCTGTATTTCATGACGTAGACGATTTGACCAAATGCTTTCAGTTTTGCAGGCGACATTTCAAAATTGAAAGCACAAATTGCGATGCACTATGTCATGTTGTGCAGGCGTTGGTAAAAGCGCCTTAACCAAGACACATAGGACACATCAGGAAACATTAAAATGTGTCAGAAAATGGCACATGAAGGCAGCATGTGTATATTTCATGTGTCTTAATGTTTCTTTTTGTGCATTCGCACCTTTATTGCTACCACATCTATTGTTGTGATAAACGATTTAGTGGCTACATTATTTTACAATTGAGAACGTTGCACCTTCTACGTAAGATGGCCAATTTTAAATGTTTCTAACATGTGTTTTTAGATCAAACAACAAGCAACTGGTGGATTTCAAGCGTTTATAGTGCACTATAGAGATGATCCCGACCAGCAGAATCTCATTGACTGGATACAAGAACAATGGGTATGTAGTCCAGGTGCAATTTTCCATTTGATAGAAATGTATATGAAATACATTGGCTGCTCTTTTTAGCTGGAATGCTGTGGTATAGAGGGTCCTAAAGATTGGGAAAGAAATATTTATTTTAATTGTTCCTCTGTGGATGTTGGAAGCAGGGAAGCCTGTGGGGTGCCCTTTTCTTGTTGCAAGCTGAAACTAAATGTAAGTGTGACATTGATTTGTTAAAATACACATTTCTTTTGCGTTTTAATAATTGCAATGTTTCTTGCTTGTTTTGCGCTTTCATAGGAAATTATCAAGAACAAACAGTGTGGTTATGACGTAAGAAAGTCAGATTATGTAAGTGATCTTGTTCATTGTAGATGTTCCTGGAGTATTTTATAGATGCATTGAGCATTTAGTTCATGCTTAATCGTTTTCTTTTAATTTATTCAAGCCTGGTGATCGCTCCTCTGTGATTTATGAGCGTGGTTGCCTAAGAGCAGGGGAGGAATGGATTGAGGCAAATTTGGTACCGGTGGCAGGGGTAGCTGTCGGAATAGCTATTTTACAGGTAAGTCATCCATAGTTATTATTGCAGTTATTTTAATATATTGGCTAACCTGTGGGAACTGTAAAATAGTTCACAAAAATCACTTTTCTGTTGAACGATAAAGCGTTTTTCAGTGTTTAACGTTAATGATATTATTTGTTGCGTTTAGATTTTAGGTATATGTTTTGCGCAGAATCTCCGGGCAGATATATTTGCACAGAAGGCTAAATGGCATTGATGATGGAAGATGCTTAGGTTCGAGAAGTTTTCCTCATTTTAAATTATTTTACAATGTTTTCATCATGCCTTATAATAAGGCTTTTTTTGTTATCTGGGAGCCACCTCAAGCTCTCTTGATGATGGGTTACGCCCTGGTCAACTAAACCCTCTGGTCAGCGTAATAGTGTTTTATACATTTGGTACATTGCTCATTTAGCAGCGCCGAAAGCTAATGATAATCACAGTACAACATGTGGTGTAGTTTTGGTGAAGGGGGTGCTATAACCATGGGGGTAAACACGTCACACCTGCTCGTTTCACAAATTTGTAATTTGCATTTTTAAATTGGGCGTTTTTATAGCCCATGGGGAATAGTTTGGATTGTACTGGGCAATTTTTTACTTGGCTGTTACGAGGTGATGTTTCTTCAGATGAACTGCGATGTCTGGAGTGTTAACATGTGATGCAGTAAACTGTTATGAAGTCTGGGAGAAATGCAACATAGGACAAGGGGGTTATGTAAAGCCCACAGTGCCTTTGTTCGCCATTACATCCAAATCAATATAACGGTTTATACTCTTTAACACCTTCATTTATTCGGTTCTCGCCCCTTTCACTCTTTATTATATATATATTTATATTTTTTAAAATTAAATGAACTCAATGCAAATGCCAGATTTGTCAAGTACAAGTCTTTTTAAACCTATTGCTTTAATTTTACTGCTATTTCTCATAGTCTGCAGCTGCTTTATTTATAATTTGGCAAGGCGATTAGTTGCTGCTATACTGTGTTCGAAGATGCATGATTATTTGTGGGGAATTAGATTTTTTATACAAGGAATGTTATACGAACAAAGATTCCATTGAATGTAATTTAAATACTACAGGAGTTCTGATGACTATTATCAAAAACCTGGAATCGGAAGGGTGATAAGCGCATGCTTAGTTTGGTCCTAATATTGGAATACATTTTTGCATAGGCACTGTGTTATTCACTTCTAGGATGAGCATGCTATGTAAACTATCAACCTCCTTCAAGCCTCCATTATTCCCTGTAATGGTGCAGCAAACTTATGCATTAGATTCGTTTTACATGTGTTTATGGAAAATGTAAAGGAAACTGGCTATTCAACTCTGGTTCGCCCTATGTTGGAATAATGCGCTCTTATTCGGAGCCCTCACAGGATAATTCATGGTCCAGCGTAGAGCAGCCAGATTTGTTAAGGGCAGTTACAAACATTCTGCGAGGAACAGAAATGCGCCATTCTTTAAATTGGGATACGTTGAGTGCCAGATGTGAAAAGTTATCTATGTGGTTATTCAAACGATTTAATCTTTCTTGTAATTCAGGTCTTTTCTCATATTTTAACACCTAACAACCACTTCAGGAGTAGACATAATCACTCAAGTCCTTTGACTGAGCTTCATGCCAAGCGGATGCATACTATTGTTCCTTTTGTTTTGCATGCGATTAGAAGATGGAATAGCCTTCTTGGCGAAAGCCCAGATTTAGCAGAAATTTAATCTAACAATGATGTAAAATGCTTAGTACACACTATAGCAAAACAATGTAAAGACAGGATTTCGTAAATATGTTTGTAATAGCTGGTTGCTCACCAGATTTCTGCTAGCGAGTTTCAGCAAATTGCTTGCATAAAAAAAAAAACGTATTTCTGCATAAACTGTTTGTTACAGTGTTTACCAAGCATTAGTCGCCACTGACATAGAATACTATATGACTGTATGGCATTCATTTGCTGACTAGGGTACTGAGTTGAATTGGATAGTGGAGAAATGCCAGCGGTCGAATGGGTTACGTGCTTGAAGATGCGGGACTGCGTGAGCGACAGTGTTCTTGCAGCCTGGCGTGCAGCATCCTACCGTGGTTTCCCGAAAGTAAGACCTGGTCTTATATTAATTTCAGTAACAAAAAACACACTAGGGCTTATTTTTAGGGTAGGGCTTATATATTTATGGTATGTACATTGAACAACATTTTTCCAAATACCAGTACAGTCATCTTCATTTTCCTTTGAACCATTGGCCCTAATCTCTCATTTACAGCAAAATATGGTACAGTAGCTCTCCCTAAACAACATTTATTCAATTAAAATCATGTCATCTTCTGGAATATTCTTCCGCATTTACTAGGTCTTATTATCGGGGTAGGGCTTATATTGCAGTCCGCCCCGATAATCCAGGTAGGGCTTATTTTCGGGGTAGGGTGTACTTTCGGGAAAACACTGTATGTGTGCTTGCGCACAACACTTAAACACCGATTTTTGTATCTTTTTCCTTAGCTGGGGGATGGCAAAAGAATTAATTAAATAAATTAAATTGGAGAGAATTAAAGAAAAAAGGACTCGTTATATTAAATGAGGCCAACGTTAAAAATCGCCAAACAAACGGGAAGAAAATGTTTTCTTGTGTGCAGTAACTTGATATTAAAATAATCCGTTATCATTATGCCTATTCGAAAAGGGATTCCAGTATCTGACCAGAAAAAGCTAGCGTTCATTAAAACTTCATTAAAATGAGTACATCGTCTTTGTTGAAATACCTTCCTCTTGATTTTATACATTTTTCATTCAGGGTCCCTTGATTGTAACTTTCGTTTGTGAGGTTTGACAAAGTAGTGTGGTCACAAATGAATGAAATCCCAAGAGCTTTTACTACTTTTGGTTGCTATACTTATGTAATTTTCTGTTAGAAAGATTTCATGATTTAAGGCGATTTGCAAAAGCCTTTTTTATTGGTGTAAAAATGTATGGGAGAATTGTAAAATTGTATGAACTCAGTGTTCTTTGCTGGATGATGCATTTATCTAAGGTAAATACAATGGAACCTCGGTTTACCAACGTTTCTGCCTACGAACAAATTGGTCTACGGACACCCATTTGTTTTTTTCCCTTAACGAACGATGCTTCCGTTCACGAACACATTTCTCTGGACCACTAATCAAAGGTCCAAGTTTCTGCAATTGTTTTACTAGTTCCAGCAACACATCTTTGTTACGGATATGTTTTACTAAATACAAGAAACAAAAAAAATGTGTTAGAATTTCACGAATAGAGTCAAGGAACGGATTAAGTTCGTAAATTGAGGTTCCACTGTAAGTTTTACAGGTAAAATCATTTATAAGAACAAGATCAATTTATTTATTTTTGCAATGGCTCCATTAAGGATGTTGCAAATCGTTTTTAATAGGAAAAGAAAATACGAACATATTTTCCGCTTTGGTATTATGTTCAAAAGATACGTTTGTCTGCTTTTTCTGATTGTTGCATATGGGGAATTATATAGGTTGGAATGATGTGGGGTTTTTATACATTTTGTTTTATATGTAGGAACTACAATCCTATCTTTAGTGATGTTTTTATGTCATTGTGTTTATTTGTTTGTCTTTTGTGGCCTCGTGTTTTCTGCATTGGAATACATGTACGTTTCTCAGTCCAGTCTAATAAATTTATTCTTTCAAAATGTAATTATGATCGTTATCTCGTTAATTTATGACGAAAAAATAAAGGGATTGGTTTGATTTGATTCAAGGTATTCACAGAGCCGTTGTACACTTTTTCAGGTAGACTTAATTATCAGCGACTTTGATTTTCTTAGAAGCAAGGCGCAGAACAAAGGTACGCGCACACTGACACGCGCCGCACCAACGACACGAATCGCCTTTTTTTTTCTAGATGCGCACACTAGCACGCATCGCATTTTGTTTTTCACATGCGCCACCAGGCGGCGCACTGTTACAATT